>JAQJVL010000032.1:3149365-3336103 GCA_035578905.1 Stictocephala bisonia
AAGACGTATTTATTAATAAGACACCAATCGTCAAGATATGGCCGAATATGAAGGGCGAATGAGTGTAAGTGTAGACTGTTCCTCAGAAAGACGTATTTATTAATAGCTCAATAGCCAAGGTAACTAATGGATATACAGTGTTACGTGGAATCCAAACCACGTATTATAGGTCTGATAATCAGCTTACTGACAAGCCTGACACTCAGTTCTATTCCTTACACAATATTTGAACTGTGACTATTACTGAGCGGACGCCGTGTCGGTATTGAGAGGGCTGAGCACATAACCTATTGCCTACACAGTCTTCTCAACTCTTTGTCCTCAAGTCCTCCTTTGTCCCCTGGCTTACAGCACTGCGCCAACAACTGATAATGTACTGATAAGACACCTGATTGTTACATGTACTCATATGTAAGTAGTATATTTACATTTAATGTATGCAGATTTAAATCATAAGTGCTTATGTAATTGGTAAGTACTTAAACATATATTATAATAACGGAGATAATAAAGAGCACAATTATTACTCGTACAATTAAATTTAATCAATATATTTACCTGATTGATATGTACCTATGTGTCCTATGTATTTTGCGTTTATAATTGGGTGACCTTTCATAGCACCCAATTATAAACGCAACTCCCAATTAAAAACCCCAAATTTGTCATGTCATTTGGAGTTTTGATATAGTGTTTTACATTATTTTAGTTGTGAACGTTGATGAACATGGTGACGTATTATGCACTGATGGAACATAAAATGGATGAAAGTTATTTTTAAATAATTCCTCTATATATATATTTAATTTTATTTGATCGTAAAAATTAAAACATCTCAATAATTTATCCACTAGCCACTAACAGCCAATGATAGCCTTGAAGAAAACCTCTTTAGAATTCTCCCAACTACACAATGAAATAAAAGATGTTTTTAAACAGCATGTACAAAATATATTTTCTTATCTAGAAATGTACTCATTTTTACACTAAAAATATCAGTAAAGTTCTACCAATGTAAAATTAAAAACATTATAAATCGAATTGTTAATCCAATATGTACGAGAAAAGAACGTAGTTATAAACACAGATGGAACAATCTTTTGTAGTATAGCAAAATAAAACATTTTTAAAAGCAGTGTGGACTTGCGTTTTTTATAATTTGGCTGTTTATTAAAGTACCACATCACAATGTAATAAAAGTTTCTCTAAAAGCATTGTAATTTACTGAAATACATTCCAAAACAAAATAGTTATTTTAAATTGCCGTATATCTGGTAACAAGTAAGTAAATTGGAGTCGATTCAACATATTGCATTATTCACTAAGTTTAGCTGAATAAAATATAAGGTTATAACAAGATTTTTGGGACGGGAAATTCAGGAACTCAGCTGTGTTATTTTACATATATAAAATTTCCAATGCTAAACCGACTATGTTATAAGTGTATTACTGAAGGTTGTAGATGTCACCTTATTTCTTCACACCGCCATGGATCCATGAAAGTTGATTCAACTGTTACTAACTTTACTAACTAGTCTTTTTTCCTTGTTGATACTGCAGTTACAGTTCCTGCGGATGAACGTCGAGTATAGGTTGTTGTGATCGACGTTCAAGGAGGCGCGAAACAAGATTCCTCACGAATATTTTTAGAAAGCTCATTTTGTAAAAATTTCCACGGCCTTAAAAAAGTAAACATAATATTTCAGGATTTTTGTAGTGTAAATATATTGTTTTGAGGAATTTATTATTATACGTGATAACACATTTGAGGAATTTAGTCTGTAGGAGGATGTAGAAGAGAATGTAGGAGAATTGACGGTAACTGCTCCAATTAGCAGCTGTAATAACGAATACTGTCACAGAGTTCCCACGTGGACCACTCACTGTTGGCAAACCTAGAGGATGCTGCCACCTTTTCTGAGAGAGGCCGAGACCTACCCATCTCCGTCGTCCCGGAGGATTCAGAAGGCTTGTTCAGTGCATTAAATTTAGTTCCAGCTAGGGAGTTATTGCAGTCACCCTGAGCGTCTCGGGTGACCGTGAAGGGCCGGACCATGGGACATGTATGGATGTGCCATCCCGTCTGAAGATAAGGCACAGACACAGACAGTGCCACAGCATCATCGCTATTACCACTACGACCTTAACCGTAAGTGGTGGGGGTATACCAATCAGATGATGGAAGTCCATACACGTCCCCGTAGTAAACTGTATTACGGTTGATAGCTGGGACCGTTCCCCGTTGTGTATATTGGGAAACTGTCTGTGTATGAGTGGGTGGGTGGGTCAATACCACTGTGCGTGTATGGGTGGGCGAGTGGGTCGATACCACTGAACGTGTTTGGGTGGGCGGGTGCCACTGTATCTGTATGGGCGGGTGGGTGGGTCAATGCCACTGTACGTGTATGGGTGGGCAGGTGGGTCAATGCCACTGTACTTGTATGGGTACTTATAATTGTAGTAGAGACGCCATCATCACCAGGAGCGGACCCTCCCCGTAGAGAATTTATGTGCCGTATTGTATCAAGGTCAGTCACAGGGTCAATACGACTAGGTAGACTAACATCAAGTACACATCAAGCTACCACGGCAAGCCACGTCCTGACGAGAGACGGATCTTAGGTACCTTACGTACCCCACCTCATCCTCACTCGCCCTAACAATATTGACACGCCCGGAATATCTAGTTAACTTTTTTTGAGTTAAAAGTAGCTATACATTTTGAGGTTATCAGGGGAAATAAGTAGTTTTCTTGAAAACTGAGAATATACCATACAAAAACTAAAACTGTACATTTTTAAAGGACATATATTATTCAATGTAATAAACGGGACATCCATTACAATATTATCTTGCCTAAAGGAAACTCCTCATCTGCGTATGTTGTAGTGTTTCCAAGAAGTAATCAGTTAATTTCACACGACACCGAGTTTTGTAGTTTAAATGTGAACTAAAGCTCTTAAGTGTGCTTTAGTACCATTAAATGTCTGTCTCTGTGCAGTTTGTTTAGTTAGAGACTGTTAATTATAGAAAGAAATGACAACTTGACATTTAAACATTAATTTATAGTTAACAAATACCTTGTATTAGAGTGTTTTTAATTAATATTTCTTATGATGCTCCATAAAGTAACGAAAGATAATGTATTCCTTTATAAGGATATTTAGGTTTTATTTTCTGTTAGAATCTGTTAAATTCATAAAAGATATGTGCATTTTAAGATATTTTTCGTTTAAGGCCGAATTAAATGCCTGTTTTAACAATAGAAGATTTAGCCATTAGCTTTTATTTACATTTTTAACCTTACATTTATTTACATATGTTTAAATCTTGTATGAAATCCAATACGTAAAGAAAAACAATAATATTTATTTGTTATGTTAAGACCTTCTTAATGATTGCATAATTTTAGGCCATTTCTATATTACTTATAAAATTACAGCTACCTGACTAATAGAATGAATGTAAGGAAGATTCCCGCAGTATTAGGCTAGTAAAGAGATTTAATAGTAAAAATAAATTATAAATAAATTTGAAGTACCTAACCTCAATTAATTTAACTTAATTTAAATTGATCAAGTTTTGATATAGGTGTAGTTATAATTGCAATACTGTAATTAATTAAAAATAACACTGTTTAAAACCATTAAAAATTAACAATGTAAAACAGTGATTTTACTTAATTACATTAAGGTTCATCAAATAAACACAAAGTCAAGGTAAATAAGCTTATATTTACCTTAAGAGTCATTACAGTTTTCGTTTGAAATTAACATATATGGTGCAACAAGTTAAGAACAGTAATAAGCCATTCACATCTATAAAGTCTATTAAGATATAAATTAATTAAATATTAATTAAAAAATACATTAATAAGCAATAAAACATATTTAGCAATAAGAAAATGAAAAATAAAGTGAAAATAAGTATTTGATGTTTAATGAGAGCTATAAAAAGTCAACGTGTGTACAACTTTACAAGATTGAGCTTTTTGTAACATGTAACTAATTGATATTTGCTGATCGTGATTCGTCAGCAAACACGTTTTGACGCAGTGCATTCCATTTTAGTTTAGTAGACACTAAACGTTCTTGACGTACAAGTATAGTGTAGGTATCTAGTCAACATATGTACTCACTCTAAAGGACTGGACTTAATGAAGAACTGTTGTTGCTGATCGTGATTCGTCAGCAAATAAGTATTGCTGTAGTGTGTTCCATTTTAGTGTAATAGACACTAAACGTTCTTGACGTACAAGTATAGTGTAGGTATCTAGTCAACATATGTACTCACTGTAGGGACTGGACCTAATGAAGAAATGTTGTTGCTGATCGTGATTCATCAGCAAATAAGTATTGCTGTAGTGTGTTCTATTTTAGTGTAATAGACACTAAACGTTCTTGACGTACAAGTATAGTGTAGGTATCTAGTCAACATATGTACTCACTGTAGGGACTGGACCTAATGAAGAAATGTTGTTGCTGATCGTGATTCGTCAGCAAATAAGTATTGCTGTAGTGTGTTCCATTTTAGTGTAGTAGACACTAAACATTCTTGACGTACAAGTATAGTGTAGGTATCTAGTCAACATATGTACTCACTGTAGGGACTGGACCTAATGAAGAAATGTTGTTGCTGATCGTGATTCGTCAGCAAATAAGTATTGCTGTAGTGTGTTCTATTTTAGTGTAGTAGACACTAAACGTTCTTGACGTACAAGTATAGTGTAGGTATCTAGTCAACATATGTACTCACTGTAGGGACTGGACCTAATGAAGAAATGTTGTTGCTGATCGTGATTCATCAGCAAATAAGTATTGCTGTAGTGTGTTCCATTTTAGTGTAGTAGACACTAAACGTTCTTGACGTACAAGTATAGTGTAGGTATCTAGTCAACATATGTACTCACTGTAGGGACTGGACCTAATGAAGAAATGTTGCTGCTGATTGTGATTCGTCAGCAAATAAGTATTGCTGAAGTGTGTTCTATTTTAGTGTAATAGACACTAAACGTTCTTGACGTACAAGTATCTAGTCAACATATGCACTCACTGTAGGGACTGGACCTAATGAAGAAATGTTGTTGCTGATCGTGATTCGTCAGCAAATAAGTATTGCTGTAGTGTGTTCCATTTTAGTGTAGTAGACACTAAACATTCTTGACGTACAAGTATAGTGTAGGTATCTAGTCAACATATGTACTCACTGTAGGGACTGGACCTAATGAAGAAATGTTGATGCTGATCGTGATTCGTCAGCAAATAAGTATTGCTGTAGTGTGTTCCATTTTAGTGTAGTAGACACTAAACGTTCTTGACGTACAAGTATAGTGTAGGTATCTAGTCAACATATGTACTCACTGTAGGGACTGGACTTAATGAAGAACTGTTGTTGCAGAGTGTGATTCGTCAGCAAACAAGTTTTGCTGAAGTGTGTTCCATTTTGTTTTTGTAGTCATTTTACTTTCGACTTTAATGACTAGTTTTACGACATCAACCTTGTTAGAAATAATTTTATATATTTACCTTGAGTTTGTTGAGTTTATTGCTGTAAAATCTAAAACGAACAATATGTTCGTGACGTCCTAACAAATAAAACATAGACGTTGGTCTTATAAAAAAATTATACATTAAGAGAATCGCAAAAAATGCTATTTGAAATATTGTGTTGAACTATAACTAAATTACAATTGATTATCAAAAGAAAAACGTTTGTCATGATAATATGCCTGACAATAGTGCTTAATTGGATGGTATTTCCAATATATGGCATTATTTATTAAAATTTTTTTATCTTATTAAATGGTTCAGCTTGATTAAATATGTTACAGAGACAAATATCATTGTACGTAATTAAGTTCAATAACGTTACAATAATCTAGCTGTAATTTTTTAGTTCGTTGTCATGGAAATATTAAATAATAATATTGTACAAAATTATCTGCTGTATCATTATCAGCCAAATATTATTCGCAGATAATGTCATATAGTTAAACCTAAGCCACCATTTGACCAATGGAACTCGTTGAGCCAGTAGTTGGGCACAAACAGGCTTCAGCAATGCGGGTTCAAAGCATGTTTGCCAACCTAATGGCAGTGGTTTGTTAGGCTTTTGTTTGTCTCGTTCGACTTTCGATTGCTGTTGTAAATTAATGGTTGAAGGTCCAGCTGTTTTATAATTAGAGACTGGTCTAACATTGTTTAATAGTGCTTTCTGTGACACAAAAACACGTTTTTCCCAAAACAAATAATTACTACATGTTTAATAAAAAGTGTATTACTTTAGAATTGCATACGAAGGTGTTAACCCCCCCCCCCCCCAATACAAGTAAAATGACATTGAGACTTCACCCTGTGTGTATAAGTTATTGCACGTATTAAGCCATACAATACCACTGAATGTGTGGGTTTAGTCGATACCAATGTATGTATATGGTTGGTGAAAGGGTCAGTACCACCCACATGTGGTCAATACCACATGTATGTGTGGGGAAAGGGTCAATACTACATGTATGTGTATGGGTGGGTGAAAGGGTCATTACCACATGTGTGTGTATGGGTTAGTGGAAGGGTCAATATTATTGAATGTGTATGTGGAGGTGACAGTTTCAATATCAGTGTATGTATATGGGTAGATGAAAGGGTCTTTACCACTTTATGTAAAATACCACCATATGCATATGAGTGATGGCAGAGTTAGTACCACTGTATGTGTATGGGTGGGTGGGAGGTCCACACCACTTTTGTGTGTTGGTGAGTGGGACGGTCAATACCACTTTATGTGTCGTTGAGATACTCAATATTACTGATTGATTATATGTGGGTGGAAGGATAACACCACTGTATGTGTATGGGTGGGTGGGAAGGTCACTCTCTATTTTTATGTATGTCCCAGTGTGATAGTCAAGATCACTGAAAGTGTATAGGTGTGGATAGGAGGGTCAACACCTCTAAATATTCTTAAGTGTTTAGTGTTATGAACTGCTGTATATCGCATTGTTAAAATGTATAGACAGAGATATATTAATGTTGTGTCTTAATGCCCTCTGAAACAATGTAAGTGTATACAGTGATATTTCAAAGTATATCACTCATAATAATCCTATGTTATAGTTTTAATGGTATATTGGTAAAATAAATAACTTTACTTCTGACAATAATACAATAGATTTGGACAGATTACCACTTGGAGCAATGCTCTAACCTAATCTGAGTGATAGTTGATGACTAGAACCATTGTCCGTGGTTTACTCACATTTTAAGAATTTAAGAAAGGGTACTAAGGTAAAGAAAATCTTAGTACCAAGTGTAGGGTGTTGTTCATTTTGTACATAGAATACATTAGATATTGGAGGTTTACTGATTAAATTACAATATATTTAGCTAGGATAGGCATCAGCCATTTGTCCTTAATAACAAAGAGGGTGGCGTGCCACGCAGCCGTTCCAGGTTCGATTCCCAGTGTGACATATAAAGATTGGTACCTCTTGGCTGCTTCCGTGCTTCGAGATTCACTGTAAACCGATGATCAATCAAGCTTAGAAGACAAAGAGGGCTCTAAATTCAGGCGAGTGGAACTGATTCTCAATTAGACTTCTCTCTCGACTAAATAAATATCACACAACATTAAACAATTTATGTCATATGTCACATAACATATTTTTTGGTAAGATTTTCCAACTACTGGTTATACATATATATGTAAATAAAGTTATATGTAAATTATATATGTATATATAATATAAAGTAGAAAATTAGGGCTACTTACGTATTTTTAGGGTGTGATAAAATTCCAACTGATTACCCTTAATATTTTTTATTAAAATTAATTCACACAACATGTTTCTACTTAATGTTCATATTCAAGTGTAAATTAAATAATTAAGTGTAAATTTATTAACTGTGTGAAATAATTTTAATAAATTATATTAAGGGTACTCAGATTGAATTTTATTACATCCTAAATATATATAGTTTTTATATATATTTTATAAAAAGGAAGATAAACTTATAAACCAATTACGAAGCATAACTTATAAACAAATTATAAAAATATATCAGATTAAATTCGATGAAAGTAAATATATATCTTAAGTAGGGAAGTCTTTATAAATATTCACACTAATATAACAATATTTTAATAAGTATCCAGTGGGGGGTTTCTTCTGTATTTCATATAAAAAGGAAATTTTATGAATTAAAATGTTAGAATACCAAAGAAAGTTCCCATTAAAAAGCCACATTGAAAATACCTTATTATTAAAAAAATCCTCTGTTTGAATTACGACAAACAAATCATATTCCGTGTAGTTCATAACTTTGGAATTCAATTAATTACTGCATAACGAAGAAGCAAGTGTTCTACAAGTTCTACGGCCAGTTCCGAGTCTTGTTAAGGAAACTTTTAGACGCTGGAATTTAATTAGCGAACAGTTCCTGAACAAAGTGTGTTTTCTTGCCACACATTAAAAGAACATAAAGCACCTTTAACTACCACTTATTTTATTTATTACTCCTGTATTCTATTTACATTGTTTTTTTTAAGTAAATATATATACCTACCTCAAAACTAATGATTGATTTAGTTCCTATCTTTGTTTAATTTATAGATGATGAAGAAGTTTACGCAACTGGTTGTATGAAATAGATTATCTAATTTGTAACGACTTGTTTGTAATGTAATTATTATCAGCTCTCCATAAGACATATTGGATACATTATAAAACACTGGTTTAGTGTAAATTTACAATTACAATTAGTATAGTTCTTTATAATCCGTAATGTAAAATAAATATTTAATCCATGTTTCAAGATCACATGGGTTGGGAGGCTATTTTACCTCAGCTTAATCATTCATTTTAATATGCATAATAAAGAAACAAATAAGATAGTTTCATGGTCAAGTTGCCAACTCTATGTTTTTTTTCATACAGGTTATTTAAAAAAAGCTATCAATTACAATGAGTTTTTTTTTTTCAAAGACAAAAATCATCAAATCTTTAAGTCGATAAATAAAAAAAAAAAAAAAAAAATAATAATGACTGATAACATATTTAACCATCTACATTTTATAGTTTATATAGAACGTTAGTTTTTATACCATGTTGTTAGTTGCCTAAATACCATAATACAGCACTTCTTCAGTAACATAATAACAAACTAAAAAAATTAAAAGAACGTTGAAATGTTAAGTAAATAATTACAAAATTAATTAAAAAAATTAAATTAATATGCAGTCAATTTTAGACTTGAGGAAAATTACTCACTGTCTCCTAAAAAGGCATGAGTATTTGCGATACTTATTAAAGAACTAAAAATATGTTTTCAACCTCATTAATTAACTTTAGTTAAAAAAAGAGATAACAAGTAACATTTTATTATTTATTCTTAAAAAAAATGGTTTAATGTTCACTTAATAACAACTCTTATAACACATGGTAAATATAGAATAAAGGGGCTAAAGTTTAGCCCCTTTAGTTTAGCCGCTAAACCCAACATTCATGATTTTCTAAAACTAGAGCCAAGAATTAATAGAAGATACTGATATTTCACAAATATAAGAAAAAGAAACAAATTACACAAAAAATAATGTATTTTACAGTAATCTTCTGTAGTTTCTTTTCTAAATCCACTAATTTGGTATAACACTCACTATACGAAAAATAATAACTGAGATCTTAAAAAAGGTGTGTTAGGCTAGGTTAGGGTTGGTAGGGTATCTTAGGTTAGGGTATTTTAAGCTGGGTAAAGTTACCTTAAGTTATGCTAATGTACTTTAAATTACTGGGGACTTTTTTGTGAAGTCAGTATTGAATAGTTAAAATATATAAAAATAGGTAGGTCCCCTATATTACATGTTTACCAATCAAGGTTACTCTTTTGCTCTGTATAGCCATATAATAATCCACATTCATAGATTTCCATATTATTTATATTGTTCTTTAAATTATTGTTTTTTTTTTATTGTTTATAGACTGTCAAAGTATGCCAGACGTATTGTGCTTTTGGCAAGACCACGCATCAGAGCTTCACTCATTTGGTGATTCCGTGAGTGTGTTTCGACGCACCATCAGCTCACTTTGACTGGGCGGCGTTAAGCCGGGTGAGGACCAGCTAGCCGCACGGTCTCTTCCCCGATAAGGTGCAATAGGCGTCTTCTTAGGGAATCCTTTTCCTTCCTTATTAGTGGCCTTACTGTGTCCATTCGTTGTTTCAAAACAACTTGCAGTACTTCGTATATTCACAAACGTCACTATTCTCTCAGTAAGGCCGCTCTCATTCCATCCTTGTTAGGTTACCATCCTCGTTAGGATTCTCCTGCCCTACCTGATCTTCATACACCCTTTCTGGCCCCACCCCTTGGGATGGGGAATAAACCGGTCCATTCGGGGGCCAAACCTCCACCTTCTGGCCTACCAGCCCCTAAACTTACCCAAACATCCACCTCCTCGGCCCTTACAAGGTCGAATCCCGTCCGGCTCCTTGCCACCCCCGAATTTCCTCCACGGCCACCCTAATATTTCCACATCTAAACCTGTCCCCAAACCTCCGCACCTCCGCCTGGAACTTGCCAGATACCCTACCTCATCTAAGCCTTAACCTCCTCAATCCATGCCTGATTGGCACAAGCTCCTCTCACCTGCCTCCTCATCTACCTCTTATTTACCCCGTTCGACCCCGCCTTTGTTACCTCGCCCCCAGTCACCAAACCCCTTCCCCGAACCCTCCTCCATCTGATCTCCGGTTCCTGTAGCCTCAACCTCCCAGCCTACTGCCCCACAAACCCTCCCGGAGGACTCCCCCGGAACCTTCCCCCGCACCCCGTCCAACCGGGTGACCATCCGTGGCCACACGATTGACGGGATCAACCCGTTCCATCTCCAGAAGGTTTTGACCTCCCAAAATCTTCGTTTCCCTCCACCGAAGAACTTTTCCTCCAGGAAGAACACCTTAACCCTCCTTAACTTCTCCAATCCTGGTGATGCATTGAATTTCGTCTCCAAGGTACCCACCTCTACATTCGGCATGAACTCGTCTTACGAGTTCACGCCAAGTCCCCGCCAGACCAAGATAACCACCCTAGAATAAGAGGGGTGGGTTAGGTAGGTTAGGTTAGTAATTGTAATGTGGCGTTTATTGTACGTATGGTAAGGTAACCTAACCTAACCTAACCTAACCTAACCTAACCCACCCGCCCACCCATACAAGCACGGTGCTACTAACCCACCCGCCCACCCATACAAGCACGGTGTTACTAACCCACCCGCCTGAGGTTGAGCGTGGGTGTGTGTGTGTGACTATAATAACTTTCTGTAAAAGAAGTTAACATTGGAATGTACTTCGTCAATCCATTTACAGAAAGAAAATGTTGGTTACTTTGAAAGTTTTAAGCACTTTGGAAGTGTTACCCAAGCGATTTTAGTACTACCACATTCCAACATCATAAAAAGCTATTCAGTACAAGTAAACGTCACACAACACAAATTTATTACAATATAAGCACAAAATGCACAAATATACTACAATACAAGCACAAAATGCACAAATATTATGGTGATGGATTTCGGTGAACCACGCTCACCTTCCTCAGACCAGAGGGATTCACAAAAGAATCAAGAATGCTACCGCCCATACACGTACAGTGGTATTGACCCACCCGCCCACACATACACGTACAGTGGCATTGACCCACCCACCCGCCCATACACGTACAGTGCATTGACCCACCCGCCCGCCCATACACGTACAGTGGCATTAAAAAAAACCTGCGCAAAAATGATATTTGCATCCCATATAAAGTATGAAGATGTTAGTACATCTCCTATCTCTGCATACACGTAGAGTGGTATTGACCCACCTATACACGTACAGTAGTATTGACCCACCCGCCCACCCATACACGTACAGTGCTATTAACCCACCCTTTTTTTATATTATATTAGTTCCACTGGTTTTTTATATTAGTTCCACTGTACGTGTAAGGGCGGGCGAGTGGGTTAGTTCCACTTAACGTGTATGGGCAGGCGGCTGGGTCAGTGCCACTGAATGTGTATGGGTATTGCTGTAGTTTTGTGTGTGGGTACCCCATTTGCAAAAACGTTATAAGCACAAAATATAAAACGTTCGTTTAGTAACAAATTTTATTGATTTGAATCTTGAGCCCCTCCTCACCCTGCCCTCTTCAAAATTGTCGTTCACGGTGTTAATGTTGAGTTAGGGGACGACGAGTTTCTCTCAGTCTTTCCGAAATCCCAGTCCGGCCCATGCTCAGCTTCACCCGCGGCCGAGACATCGTCAGCCAGGGAGACTCACCAACTGGGCTTGTGTGGATATTTTCGTCCTGCGAGAAGCGAGAAGTTCCTCGAGAAGCTCCTCATGTGATCAGTGAGGGTTTCAAGAGGACTTAAGACTCCCTCACTACCATCGTCCTTTCCAATGTGTCTCCTAAAGACCGTCCAAGGGTGAAGGACTTCATCAACCGTGTTTCCAAGTCCACATTTGACATGCGGACTATCTTCCACTCAGTAGGCCCCAATCTTATCCTCCTTACCCGGCATGGATCCTCTTCATTCTAAGCCCCGCTAGGCCCTACGGGTCTGCCACATCAACCTTCGTTCCTTCTTCTGTACACGCTCTGCTCTTAGGGACATCATAACCGACTACCAGCCTGACATAATCACTTTTAACGAGACATACCTCGCCCCTACTTCAACTGCATATCTCCCCGAGTATTCCTTCATTAGGAGAGACCATACACAGAGGAGTGGCGTATTGGCCATTGCCTTTCGTGACTGTCTAGATGTTGCCCAGATACTACTCCCCAACGACCCTAGATATGCCCTTTTGGTCAGGATAAATCTCCCTAACCAACCCACCATCCAACTTGTGACCCTCCATACCTAACATTTTCTACCAGAACACGCTGATCTCCTGGTTTAGTTCCGACAGTCTCACGATGGCCTCATTGTTTCGGCAGACCTGAACATCACACGACCCTAGGTGACAAATTCACAACACGGAAGGCAGAAACCTAGTCGCTCTCATCACCATCACTGGCCTCTGCCACTTTCCAACCCCTTACACCCACCCACGAGGTGGAGCACCCTAAATCCCCCAACAAGCTTCTGATGTCCCTGTCCATCACCCCTAAGATACTCAATGTCTTCACAGGCTACTGTATCGGCTCAGACGATATCCCCCTCTTCTTCTTCGATCTCAGGATCAGACACGTCTCTTATGCCCAGGAAATGTAATCTTATCACAGACTACAAGAACGAAGACTGGGCAGCGTTCACAAAATCTATCGATACAGACATAAGTAACCTGGCCTTCACGCCTCCCCAATCCCCTGACTAGATAGACGCCCTAGCTTACTCCCTACCTGACACCATCATTAGGGCCAAAGAGGTTTCTGTCCCTATGAAGTTGGTCACACACACCCCGACCGCTTTCCTCCTGACGTCATTTCCCTCATCAATCAGAAGAGGCAGGTCAGGAGCCTAATTCTCAGAGATCCTGGATCTGCCTATTTGCATGGATCTTATAGGATGCTCGTCCAGAGGGTCAAAAACTCGGTCGTGGCCTTCAAGAGAGATATGCTCTATAAGATTTGTGACAAGGTGGATCAGGCCTTCCTCTCTGCCCCACAGAACTTCTGGAGTCTGGTCAAGTCCCACAACACCCCCTTCAACCCACCAGTCCCACTGACCGTAAATGGTGTCCCAGTGACAGACCCCGACGGAAGAGCTGAGGATTTCCGTGCTTCATTGTCCGCTATCCACTCAGTACCTCACCACCCCACATTCGACGCCACCCATTTCAACCGGACCAATGCCTCCATAGCCCAGAACTATGAACTCTTTGCTCTTTTCCAGGTACCCCATGCAGGCCTACCTGACCATACACTGATTTTCCCCATCACCTATCTAGATGTTACCGCCAGGCTTAGGACCCTCAAGAACACTGCCCCCTGTCCTGACGGCATCTCCAACTTCCTGGTGAAAAAGGCCTCGGTTTCTCTGATTAGGGCCCTATCAATCCCAGAAAAACCCTAGAAACACAAAAAACTACCACCCCATCCTCTCGAAACTCTTCGAGATGATCCTGGTCGCCCGCTTCCATACTCATCTGAACGAACTCAACCTACTTCCAAAGTCCCAGGTTGGCTTCCGACCTGTCATCAATATGTACGACCAAATCTTCAAGACCTGTATTCAGCGAAACTTTTATTGAAGTACGCATACCATCATGGCCCTCATGGATGTCCATAAAGCATCCGACATTGTCTGGCATAATGGCATCAGAGCCAAACTCCTCCAGCTCCAACTGTTCCCTTCCATCATCAAGTGGATATCCAACTTCCTCGATGGTAGGACAGCCCAGGTTAGAGTAAAGGGCACCCTCTCTCAACCCTTCCAGCTGTTAGCAGGGGTCCCCCAGGGATCAGCTATCAGCCCACTCCTGTACATCTTGTGTGTGTGAGACCTCCCTTCGCCCACTCTCAGGAACCCCGCCGTCACCACCATTGATCTCGAACAGTTCACGGATGACACGACCTTCTAGTGCGCTTCCCGAAACCTCGAAACACTACGTAGACGACTTACTAAAATTCTTAATGATTACCCGACGTACTGCTCTAAATGGTGCATCAGGATCAACACTTATAAGACCCAGCTCTGTTTTTTTAACTACGGTAGGAAGTTCCAAGTTAACCAGAAACCCCGATCACCCTTCAAGGCCACAGACTTTCACTGACTAAGACCTGCAAGTACCTGGGAGCCAGCCTTGATTCTAAGCTCTCCTTTATACCCCAATTCCGTAAAGCCAAGAAGACCACCACAACCCGATTCAAATCCCTCCGCTTCCTAAACAGCATACACCAGGGGTGCTCTGCCAGGACTCTCACCTCTCTCTACACCACCGTCATCCGCCCTATACTCACGTATGCCCATCCAGTCCTCACCACCATCCCCCATAAACACCTCTCCAACTTCGAAAAAACCGAGTGACTCGCCATGCGCTTAGCTTACCACCTGGATCCCGACCACAACTCCCAAAACCTTTACACTCTGTTTCATATCCCCACCCTGCGTGAATTCCCCAATCAACTCTACCAAAACTACCTGGCCAAAGTCACTGATTCCCCCATACTGGCAGAGTACTTTACCGAACCCTACACCACTAGCCAATACTTCACCATCCACCACCTGATTCACGGCCACTTTTGATCCACCAACTAACTACCCCCCCAACCACTAGCCACCCTTACACGACTCATTATACGCTACAATGACACTTCTCATTTCCAACCCACCCTCAGTTAGCTTACTAAAAATTTTCATTTTTCTCATGTTCTTCTTCTATTTGTTTCAGGGCCATGTTTCCTCGGGACCTTTCTTCCGGAGACCCGGGCTGCCTGCTTGCCTCAAGCCCTCATGATCGTTGTGATCGAACACCCTTTACCTACCTATCCTAGGCTGAAGAGGCCCTAGTGGCTTGAAACAGCTGTAGCTCCCTGCAACACTTTCACGATCCGATCCGAACTAAGTGAAAAATTAGTTTTGCTATTTCCCTTCACGTTGCTAAAAAATAACGTCTTATTATAAGTTCTCTTATTTGTATAGGGAATAGTAAAAAGAGGCTCTGATTGGCTACCTGTACGTTTACTATCTACTTTATTTTTTCCCTTAAAAAGAAAATGTTTTAAAATCCTTTATCAGTGCACACAATAACAATACTTATTCCAAGTTTCAAGGTCCAAATATATATATTTTTTTAAAACATAAACAGTCAGTAATAATAAAAATAAAAAGTCAGTCAGTTTGGAATTTATATATTTCATGCAGAAATAACATATTTATTTGTAACAGTATGCGCCAGTAAAAATAACACCAAAAGCCGAGCAGCTTGTTAGGTTAGGATTTTCTTTACCAGTTTTCAGATTAGGTTTGTACTATTTTGTATCTAATATTTTATTGATTAGCAGCCAAATAATGATATATAATTCTATTACACATAATGCGAATCCAATTAATTTGTAGGTTATGTTCAGTACCTAATCAGGATGTGTAACACCAATTAAATTCATATCTCAGTTTAATTGAATGGATATCTGTGGCTTGGTTACATTTCCCAATAGGGCATGCATTACAAGTTAATTATACAGATATACTTCGCTGTCTATGTAATACCTCAGGTACACAGCAACAGTCATATAATTTATAGAATATGAAAGTACCAACACTTACATCAAATATAGACTATTATGATGTTATTGTTTTTGGAAAAAATGTGACGTTTTATCGAGCACACGACAAAAATAATTGACATAATAAATTGGTTGTCATAATATAATTATAATAAGAAAAAACATGTTAAAAAACCAATAAGCTAGTATGAAATTAAAATTAATATAAATAGAGAGTAAATAGAAATTTATTTTAAAACGATGTTTTGCTAAATAAAGCACTAAATAATTTTATACTAATTTTAAAATATGGTCAAAATAATAATTTTGGTTTCAAATTATATTTCGAACTAAAAAATGAGTTACTAAATTAGTAATATCCTACTTCTTTAACATTTAAACAAAGTAGTATGATCTACAAAATTACACAAGTATGCTCAAGGAACGGCTTTAAGTGCATTATGGCAAGAAGGGAAGCCTATGGTAAGGTTTAATTAGGAGAGCCGATGGCCGAGCGGTCTAAAGCGTCAGGACTTTGTACTTGGGTTAGAGATAGCGGAGACTCAAATACTATCTTTAGCCTAGACTGTTAGTTTTTATTAATAATATGCACAGTCCTGTATTGGTTCTCCCCCTCACTCTGTCTTAGTTTTTATCTGTAATATTCACCTTTAGATGTTGAGATAAATTATTTTAATCTCATTATTAACAATAACATTATACAAACACCAATTGTTGTCAGATACACACAACTCTCTTATTTTTAATTCATGTTTGTTTCATTTATACACTTGGAGTTTGATTTAGTTTGAATCAATTGTTACAAAGTATAATCGTTTACACAGTAGGTAGCCTGATCTAACTAGTTGACAGTCATATCTAACTAGTTGACACACATATCTAACTAGTTGACAGTCATATCTAACTAGTTGACACACATATCTAACTAGATGACACTCATATCTAATTAGTTGACACACATATCTAACTAGTTGACACACATATCTAACTAGATGACACTCATATCTAATTTGCTGACACACATATCTAACTAGTTGACACACATATATAACTAGTTGACACACATATCTAACTAGTTGACACACATACATAACTAGTTGACACACATATCTAACTAGATGACACTCATATATAACTAGTTGACACACATATCTAACTAGTTGACACTCATATCTAACTAGTTGACACACATATCTAATTAGTTGACACACACATATCTAACTAGTTGACAAACATATCTAACTAGTTGACACGCATATCTAACTAGTTGACACACATATCTAACTAGTTGACACGCATATCTAACTAGTTGACACACATATCTAACTAGTTGACACACATACATAACTAGTTGACACACATATCTAGCTAGTTGACACACATATCTAACTAGTTGACACTCATATCTAAAGTGCGTATATGCTTAGGTGTATTCCCTGTAATATTGTGATACACCCTTCTCTGCATTATCATAATTTATACGGCTTAGGCACCAGCAATTCCCTTAAGAATATCTCGAGAAATATTTTAACTGAGTACTTTGAGCGTTCCAACTAAATCCCTTTTGGACCATTTCAGTCAGGAAATGAAGTGGTTTTCTAACTTCACTTCAAAGATATACTCAATTCGTGTTGCTTTTGTACAAGGCATAATATCCAATAAAGTCCAATCCATGGCACTGTAGGATTGGTGAACGGATTCATTCGCAAGCTGTGTTGTCGCAACAAGGGTATCGGGATGGTTGATATACACAAGATTTCAAGATCATGTTTCACCCAACATAGGCTGCACCTCAAACACAGCGGGAAGCGTCTATTGGCCGGTCTTATAGTGGGCAAAATGAGGACTATGATGGATCCAGCGGATCGACGTCAAAGCCAAGGACCATCAGTGGCCGCCCCACCATCGTCGTCTGGCGTTCAACAACACGTGACCTACGCAGAGGCTGTTACAAACCACAATACATCTGACATCCACCAGAAATCTTCTGTAAATAAACATTCTTTCGTGCCTGAAGTGCAGACAAACAATGTTTTTTTAGGCTAGCTTACTCCAGCAACCAGGCAAAATTAGCACAGACAGACAAAGAAAAAACCCAATCAATAACACATCCTAAATTCAAAAAAATTAGAGTTCTACATCAAAATGCCCAGTGGGCTACTAACAAACTTGACGAACTATCGCTCGTGTGCGAAGAACTAGTGCCCGATGTACTGGTTGTAACAGAAAATGGTTTCAAGAACTCCAACATCTCCTACTGTAAGGTAAATGGCTATGTACTGGCTAATTATTTCTGTCGACCTTCTTTAGAGGGAGGGGGTGTGGCCATTTTCCTTCACAAAAGTCTTTCTTACAAGTGTTTTGAAGTAAAAGACACGATGGAGAAAGATTTTGAAGCCACGGGCGTAAAATTACATACTGATAGAGGAAACATTGTTATAATTGGCATATACAGGTCTCCCAGCGGTAACATTAACGAATTTTTCCCACGGTTTGAGGAGCTTTTGAAGCACTTGATGCAAAATACATTGTTTATTGTTTTGGGTGACTTCAATATTAACGTTCTTGACGTTAAAGCTCCCTTAACCAAGCGGTTTTCAGATTGTTTAAAGTCTTTTAATTTAGAGTGGTTGATCAACTCTCCTATTAGAGCTACGACCACCTCGCGAACTACTATCGACAATATTGTGAGTAACATACCGGAGGTAGAGGTATGTGTTGTAAATACAGCGATAGGAGACCATTGCGCCCAGCTGGCATCAATACCAGGACTGGCTTCCAAACAAGCAAGCCCCAGTTTTCATAAGACTAGAGTGTCAAAACCACTGAACATCAGCAATCTTAACTTATCTCTTTCCCAGGAAATTTGGTCTTTTCTCAACTTCACTGATTCATGTGACACACAATTTAACAAATTCTTCAATACCCTAAATTTTCATCTAGACATATCCTGTCCAATAAAGGAAGTAAAAACCCATTCTAAAAGGAACCATTGTTCTTGGATTACAAAAGGAATATTGGTTTCCCGGGAGAAACTGAAGTATTTATCAGAAATATCAAGCTCCACGGATAACCCCGGATTCCATCAATATCTAACAAAATACAAAAGAATATATAAACGCATTTTGAAAGCTGCAAAAGCATACGATATTTCAAAAAAACTTATCAATTCACAAAATCTTTCCAAAACCGCGTGGAATTTAATTAATTCATTTAAAAATCAACAAAAAAGTAGAAATATCAGTTTAGATATCGATGGGGAGGTAATATCCGATCCCTCTACTGTGGCTGACATGTTCAACACTTTTTTCTCTGACCTTCTAACCCCTTTGAGTCGAAATAATAGCTTAAACCTTCAATCATCTGGCTGTGTGCATGGCCCGTCCACCTCGATGCTTTTAGCCCCCGTATCTATCAAAGAGCTCTCGCAAGTAATACAAAATTTATCGCCCAAAAAGTCCAATGATGTACACTACATGTCTACATGGCTTTTAAAACAGTGTTTCAGGCACTTGTTATATCCATTGTCACATTTAATAAATATTTCCTTTCAATCTGGACAGTTTCCATCTTCACTGAAAACAGCCAAAGTAACACCAATTTTGAAAAAGGGGGATCCAAACTCAATCAGTAACTACAGACCTATATCCATATTGCCAGTAATAAGTAAAGTTTTCAAGAAAGCGTTTTTATTGCGACTGGTTTCTTTTTTGAATAAACATTCTCTTCTCTCGAATGACCAGTTTGGTTTTAGAGAGGGGAAGTCGACAATAGACGCAGTAGTGAGTCTAGTCGACATGGTAGTTAACAATTTGGAGAGTCGTAGACATACTCTTGGTTTGTTTCTCGATCTCTCCAAAGCTTTTGACTGTGTTAACCATAAAATCCTTTTAAAGAAGCTAGAGTCATATGGTGTTCGAGGAGTGCCGTTATCGTGGCTCAAATCTCATCTGAACAATAGGTTTCAAGCAGTCCATATCGGTAATAAAACATCTAAACCAAGCGAATTAAGGATCGGGGTCCCACAGGGATCGATTCTCAGCCCCTTGCTCTTTCTGGTGTATGTTAATGATACACCTGCATCACTGCGTCATGGGCGGCTTATTCAGTATGCAGATGATACAACCCTCTGTACAAGTGAGGAGTTGAATTCGGATTTGGAAAGAGTAACCTTTATAGATTTAAATAGTTGTGCCCAACATTTTAATAGTATCAATCTTAAAATAAACCCTTCTAAAACTAATTTTATTAGATTCTCCTTACGCCCATCACAAATTGATCAATCGCCGAGGGTTGTCTTAGATGAAGTAGAGGTGGATGAGGTTCATGCGACAAAATTTCTCGGAGTTATCATCGACCGGGGACTATCTTGGACCAATCATATTGATATGGCTTGCTCCAGGCTGTCATCCGGAATATACGTTCTAAGAACCCTGTCCAAGATATGTCCCAATCAAGTCATTATGGGTGGCGTATTATGGTCTCATTTATCCTCACTTGTCGTATGGAGTTATTCTTTGGGGTGGATGTTCCTCAGCAGACTTAATGAGACTCTTTAGACTGCAAAAAAAGCAGTAAGGATAATGTCCAAACTGAAGGGTTTGCATGACTCTCTAGAGTCATGCAAACCCGTATTTAAGTCGTTAAAACTATTGACATTCCCTTGCATTTACATTTTAGAGGCTGCATCTTATTGTATGTTCAAATGTGTGCTCACCAAAGGCAGTGAAATACATAATTATCCAACCAGACAAAGAGAAAATTACAGAATCGCACAACATAGGACGGTAACCTACGAGCACCTTCCCTCACAAGCAGGTGCTCGCATGGTAAATAGTCTTCCGATAGAATACAAAGGCAATATTGAGCCAAAGGCTTTCAAGGCACGGTTAAAGAGATTTCTCATTTCCGAAGCCTTTTACTCCGTGATAGATTTCTTATCCCACAATTGGGAGACCAATAATTCGGTGGTTTGACACTGGAAGCTGGAGTATCTAACTTGGACTAATTGTGTGAATGTGAAGAATATATGACCCAAAAATGTATGTACGAATGTGGAATTCTGTAGGAATGGCTGCTTTAATTTTAATCAATATACAATTTAATTCAAGTCTAACGATTGCGATACATTTAATGTAAATGTCCATGCAATAAAAAAATTATTCTATTCTATTCTATTCTAATATATACCCTTAGCGAGTAACCAATTTACCACTGGCCTCTCAGAAATATTGTTTTGTTTGTTTATAAAACTGTTTATTTAAGTTCATTGATGTAATTGAAAAAAATTGCCAAATTTTAAAGTGATTATGAAAGCTTTAATTTTTTTGGTGAATCCTCAAAACATGAAGATATTCCATTTATTTTCCCTGGTTGGTTTGGCATAGACTTACAAGTTTTGCCATCCGATGACTGATTATTTAGGTACATACATTTTTTTTTCGTATTTCCATTAGCAAAATAATTATTTTTACATGCTATTGCTAGTAAACATTTTGCTATTATTTACTATTCCTCTTCTAATATCTAACATAAAAATCTTAAATAACCGAATTTAAATAGAGGTAACAAAACTAGCATGGTTAAATCTGAATCAATTTGAATATGATTGAGCTCGGTTTTCAATAATAATCGATTATAAAAATATGCTTTCTTGTACTCATATTTTACTACATACAATGTTTTCACTGACTTATGCAAATGAAGCAAATTTACATGAAATTTTTGGGTCAATACCTCAATGTATTAAACGCTACTAAAATAGTAATTTTATACAACAGATAAAAAAATAATTGTTCGTATTTTCATGAATTGTAGATAACAAAATCGTTCAATTGCTGTTACTTTAAAGATACTTGCAGTTATCTTTAAAACATTAGACTTTACAAATACGTGGGAACTATATTTTAAAACAGAGACTACATATGTTTCGTTAATATAGTAATTTAAATGATTCATTCGTAAGGTAACTTGTAAAAAAAAAAAAAAAAAAAAAATGTAAAATAAATCATCAGTTTAGGTACCAATGTATGCACATAAAAGTGTTTCTACGTCTCATTGTATAATGAAATATAACAGCAATTATTCAATATTCAATTATTTGATTGAAGCTAGTTTAACAATACCTTTCTCAATAATATAATAGTTACGTGATTAGTGTTTTATAAGTAAACAATATAACTAATTTTGATCATTCATAGTTTATAACACAATTCAAATTTCTTAACTAGTGTCTGATCTTTATAAAACCCTCCTTTACTATTTTTGTTAAAAATATTAAAATATAATAGGAAGATCTAATATCACAAATTTCATGATGAAGTATTCTTTTAAAGTAGGTACTGATAAAGAAATTTGAATGTGGTTTGATTTCTTACCTCTTATTTGCAATACAACGAGTAGTATCTACGGAACAAAACACGCCAGACATAAATCTCTGACAGATGGACTATATAGTGTTATATCTGGGCAACAGAACTACCCAGACATAAATCTCTGACAGATGGACTATATAGTGTTACATCTGGGCATTATAACTACCCAGACATAAATCTCTGACAGATGGACTATATAGTGTTATATCTGGGCAACAGAACTACCCAGGCATAAATCTCTGACAGATGGACTATATAGTGTTACATCTGGGCATTATAACTACCCAGACATAAATCTCTGACAGATGGACTATATAGTGTTATATCTGGGCAACAGAACTACCCAGACATAAATCTCTGACAGATAGACTATATAGTGCTACATCTAGGCAACAGAACTACCCAGACTTAAATAAAGATAGTTTTTTATATTTATTTATATGTGGGTCTGCATAATACGTGTTGGTACATATACAGTACAAGTAAACGTCTGAAAGCACAAATTTCTTACAATATAAGCACAAAATGCAGAAATATATTATAATACAAGTACAAAAAGCACAAATATTATGGTGATCGATTTCGGTGAGCAAAAGTGAATACCTCCGGTCTGATGAAGGTGAAAAAGGTAATGATTCACCGAAATGGATCACTATAATATTTGTGCATTTTGTACTTGTATTTTAATATACCTGTGCATTTTGTGCTTATATTGTAATACATTTATGTTGTGTGACTTTTTTTATAAAGTCGGCACTGGTGGCGCAGTGTTGTAACCCAGCTACTTGGGGACAAAGTGTTTGGGAGATTGTAGGCGATTGGATGCTCGATTCTCTTAATACCAACATGGCGTCCGCTTGATGGTTGCTATCGGCGTGGACATTATTAGAGAAGTCTGGGGTGTCCATGTTGGGTGGTAATCATTGTGCGGATGTTGTGTGGGGGAGATAACTGAGTATCAGGCTTGTCAATTAGATGAAAATCAGACCAGCACTTACGTGGTTCGGATTCCTTAGTTAAGCTAAGGTCCCTTAGTTGCCCTGGCTGTTGGGCTATTAATAAATTGCCCTATCTGAGGAACAGTTGAACTCAGTTAGTAACTCAACTACATTCATCCACACTCATATAACCATTCATATTCGCCTTAAAATACCAACAACGTTGTGTCGGCGTCTCATATGTAAGAATGTAAGAATGTTTCCTTGTACTGTATAAATAAAGATTTTCAGTCGGGAAAATAGAACGTTCAATATCCAGGTAAAAGAACTACCCAGACATAAATATATAATGACAGTCGGCCAATAGAACGTGTGGTATCCGGATAACAGAACAACCCTGACATAAATAAATAATGACAGTCAGTCAATAGAACCTGTGTTATCCGGATAACAGAACTACCCAGACATAAAAAACATTTTGAGAGTCGGTCAATAGAACGTGTGTTATCCGGGTAACAGAACAACCCAGACATAAATTAATAATGACAATCGGCTAATAGACGGTGTGATATCTGGATAACATAACTACCTATATGTAAATAAATATTTTCAGTCGAAAAAATAGAACGTGTGGTATCTGGGTAACAGTACTAGTCTGACATAAATAAATACTGACAGATTACCAATACAACATGTGATATCTGGATAGCAAAATTGGTCTAACATAAATAAATACTGACAGTCTTCCAGTAGGACGTGTGATATATGGGTAACAGAATTAGCCTGACGTAAACAAATACTACAAGTCGGCCAATAGAACGTGTGATATTCGGGTAACAGAACACAACTGACATAAATAATCACTGACAGTCGGTCAAAATAAAATGTCATATTTGGGGAAAGTACATTAAATCTTGATAGTCGACCAATAGAAGTGTAATATCTGTGGAACAGAACATACCTGACATAAATCCCTGACAGCCGGCAATACAACCCCCAGATGTCACCACGCTGGCCTGATTTACTATATAGTATTATTGGAAACATGTTCCTCATCTTGGTTATACAAATTCAGGGTAGATAAATATGAACGGTTTATAAAAATATATTACTTTACATTAATAAATCTCTGAAAAATTAAAAAAAAATATACAAGTTGTACTCTAATGATACAGTACGTAAAATGAGTGAATAAATAGTTATTTTTCTAGCACAACTGTATGAGACCATCATATTGTCAAAGCATATTAGACAATGTAGTATATTTGAAATAACGATGATATTATATTGTTAAAATTAAAGTTAAATATTGTCTTGTTTTACCGGGCGAAGTTAGGGCTAAGGAGCCCTCTCTAACACTTAACCTGGGGACTAACGGCTTAACGTGACTTCCGAACCACGGGAGCGGCAGGGCAAAATCTATTAGTGGTAACACCGGGGATCGAACCCAGACCGGCAGCGTGGCAAGCCCCTTACCTACGGCCGCTCCAAGATGTTGTTGTTAGGGCCTTACGTGACATTTTAAAAAAAGGTATCAAGTTATAATAAGGATGTAATTCAGAACAGAAGTAAACAATTAAAAGGTAATGCATACTGTATCCGAATTCCAGTTTGTGTCCCAATATAGTTACAATACTGAACTAGTAAAAAGGTAATTATTTAGAACAGGGGCCTTGTCGATCTATCGGCTGAAAATATTTTCCATAGTAGATTGATTATAGCTAAGAAACAAGAATACGATAGTTTTTTTCAGCGGAAAAGTCGGAAAAATTATGAAACTAAGAAAACTGAAAAATATATTTTGTTGTAGATATATTTATGTGGGTACTCTAATTGTGAGGAAATTTCCTCTGATCACAAATATCACAAGGTTTTTAAAGCACGTTAGCACCGGAATGTGTGCCAATTTTAGTAAGGTTTCGTTCTGATAGGATAGGGTATTGATAAATTAGGTGATGCTAGGCTTTTGTTATTTATGTTAAGTTATGTTTAGTTCGGTTAGGTTATGTTTGGACTAGTTATTATTAATTTTTGTAGGTAAAAACATTCAAAGTTCATAGGTTTACCTAACCTAACATAACCTACCAAAACCCAACAGAACCTAACTAAATCTAACATGACCTAAACAAACCTAATAACTTATACAAACCTAACTTAACCTAATTAACTAAATAAACCTAACGTAACCTAACCAAGCGTATCAATCAATACCCAACCTAACACTATCCTAACAGAACGTAACCTACCTGAAATTGACATATTTCCAACGCTAACATTCTTAATAATGTTTCGATTGAAAAAGGTCATATTCGTACTCAGGACAAATATCCGCATAATTTGAATAACCACATCGCTATATTTAAAGGAATAATATTTTGTCGTTTTTCCTCATTTTCGTAATTTCTCCGGTTTTTCCGCTGAAACAAAAGATCATATTCCTTTGTCATACATGTATCTAATATGAAAAAAATGTTCTGCACAAAAAAAAAACTACAAGACCCTTGTTCTAAATAATTTTTGTGAATATTGTTATATATTATCGACAATCTTCTCACAATCTTGAAAATAATAATTGTTAAAAAGTGGTTCTTATGATTCTTGATCGTGGCGTTGACTATGTGGGATGTCGGTGGGTGAACCCCTTTGACGTGGGGCTTCTGAAAGCCTTCCTCATCAAGTTCTGTACAATGTCGCACAGTTTCGAGCTCCGTACAGAAGACACCAACCGCACGTGGTACCATGACTCACTTGAAGTTCTATATTTGGAAATTTACTGACTGTTTATACTGTATGCTCTGTAGAGATTTTATTGATAGTCTGTTATATCGGAAAGCCTTCAAATACTCAGATATTTTATTAGTTAAATATTCAAGCATCTGCTATTTGAACAATTCACAAATGATGGGCAGTTTTCAGCCGTGTACTGTGAGATTCGTCCAAGCTTAGCTAATAATAAACTACTAATCTCGTAAGTGTAAATAATAATGCAATTTTTGGTTCCTGAACTAAATATATCTTATAATAAATGGTTAGTATAATGACTATCTTGACACCTTTTTAACGAGTTTAATGTTTAATGAAATATAGCATATTATTTATATTTCAAGTTACTCTAAATAGGTTAATACTTGTAATAACTTATTTATTTCTAAGATATAATTGTTGTGCGGTCTTACGCAGATTTCTTGATGCCAGTATCCCACACTACAGTACGGCCGATGGGATGGAGGAGTGGAATCCAATTTTGAGTTCATTTGCCTCCTGTCTTTGTGTCAGGATCCAAATTGCCAATTAATTCATGATGCCTCTCTAAAGCTAAAATCCAGGATAATAATTTAAAGTCCTACTTTTGCAGAATGTTTTATTTTTACAATGACTCAATAACTCTATTGAGATTGAAACTTCTCTTTATATGAATTGTAAAAATCTCAGTTATAGAGATAATTGATGTAAAACCAGATAACACGAGTCAGTAATGCCCAAGAACTTTGATATATTATACGGCAATAAATTAGAAGTAAATTTAACTTTGAGTAATCAATTTTATTTATTTTTCGGATCTAAGAAATTTTAAAAATATATTTGTAACTGTTTAATACAAACTAATCCTTTAAAACAAAGTGAAATTTAGAAACAATAAACAAAATTCACAATATTTGGTGAGAACATAAGATCACAGTGAAAATGAGAACGTTTACTATAATAATTAGTAACTTCAAAATATATATCTAGGTATATACAGGTAACCTTTTTTAAATGAGCCACCATAAGTCTGACAAAAAACTTAAAATGGGGAACCTTACCTTGTTTTTTTAAGACAGCTAAAATATATATTTTATCTTTTGAAAAATGGCCGGAATTTTCCAAAATGTCAGCCAACTTGGTTTTTGCTTGTAGAATACCCTGTTTTTTATATTTGTGGATAGAAATAGTAAATTTGTAAGACACCCTGTATGTTTCTATCTGTGCGTGTGACCTTACAAAAGATATTGCTCTGTGTGGATACCTACAAACTTTAGTTTCAATGTACACAAACAACATCTTTATTGTTATTTCCAGAACCAGGAAGGAAATGGTAATAAACGTTAGAGAACCACCCCATAATGAAGAAAATGTTGTTGAGTAGTCAATTACAAATACATAGTAATTATATTAAATTACGTAATAAAAACACTATTAATTAATTAATCAGATTGTTATTATGACTAAACATTGAATGTAGGTCTAGTACTTTTATTATGACACAATTAGAGCAAGTCGTTTTTGGAGTTTTAACACTTTTGAACACAATTAAAAGACAGCGCTTCCTTTTAGTATATATGAACATTAGGATAAGAAAGAACAAAATGAATTAAACTAAGTGAACTGAAGTAAAGAATACACATAAAGGACTACGACTAATAACTATATAAAGGGGCTTAAAACCAGGAGGGGGATAAATTTTAGTGTTTTTTTAATTCTCATTCATTAAAATGGGTTTATAAATTGATATTAAATACTGTTTAAAATCAACTTTAAATTAGTTAAAATAAATTTAATTTCTTGCCTTCTGTTATCAAGATAGTACAATTTAAAACCTTGCCTTAGATAAAATCAGCAAATAATGTTGGATGACACAAGCTATTCTCTCTTTATTTAGTCGTTATCTTCACGCCCAACATTTTGTCTCTATTTGAACCTAGTGGCAGACCGTCATATACAAATAATGTTGGGTGACACAAGCTATTCTCTCTTTATTACGTCGTTATCTTCACGCCCAACATTTTGTCTCTATTTGAACCTAGTGGCAGACCGTTATATACAAATAATGTTGGGTGACACAAGCTATTCTCTCTTTATTTAGTCGTTATCTTCACGCCCAACCTTTTGTCTCTATTTGAACCTAGTGGCAGATCGTCATATACAAATAATGTTGGATGACACAAGCTATTCTCTCTTTATTACGTCGTTATCTTCACGCCCAACATTTTGTCTCTATTTGAACCTAGTAGCAGACCGTTATATACAAATAATGTTGGGTGACACAAGCTATTCTCTCTTTATTTAGTCGTTATCTTCACGCCCAACCTTTTGTCTCTATTTGAACCTAGTGGCAGACCGTCATATACAAATAATGTTGGGTGACACAAGCTATTCTCTCTTTATTAAGTCGTTATCTTCACGCCCACCCTTTTATCTCTATTTGAACCTAGTGGCAGACCGTCATATACAAATAATGTTGGGTGACACAAGCTATTCTCTCTTTATTACGTCGTTATCTTCACGCCCAACATTTTGTCTCTATTTGAACCTTGTGTCAGCCCCTTTATTTACTAATAATGTTGGGTGACACAATGTATTCTCTCTTTATTAAGTATTCTCTTTATTTATTAATAATATATTTACGCTCAACATTTTGTCTCTATTTGAACCTAGTGGCAGCCCCTTTATATACAAATAATAATTGACATCTAAAAATGATAAGAATTAAATCAAACAAAATCAAAACTTTAAAACACAACTAGCATACTCCAGCTCTCATCCAAACCAACTACCACAAACTAATAATGCCTGTAAGATTTTTAATAATAATTTATTAAAAAGCTTACATTAAAAAAATTTACTAAAAAACAATGCCTGTATGCTTTTTAATAATTGAATAAATAAGTTAAATCCCGATGAACGCGTTAAAAATCCACGTTGATTTAACCCTGTTAGCTATGCGCATGCATAATGTTACTTACATTGTTCCAGTTGCTACTGCTTGATTGAGTAATACTAATACAGACCGTTCAACAAACATCATCTCGTAAATCATTCCTTAGATTGTATTTGAGGTTAAAAATTAAATAAAAAAATTAAGCAAACCAATAAAAATGGGAGGTTTTACATGTTTAAGGTGTACTACTTTTCACTCAAAATCATAAGATTTGTTTTACAAAACAATATTTGGTCATTCCATTTGTTATGGAATGATTTGACTTTTCAGTTCTCACTTGTAGTTAAAAACTATTTGTCATCGTTATAATTGGATTTAATTATAATTAAGTATTTACGAGCGTGATTTAGCTTACTTTATTTAATTAATTACTAAAACAAAAAGTTAACTAAACTCAAGTATAGTATTAGTAACATACTTAAATATTTAATTTTAAAAATATTGTTTAGTGTAATTGTATGACAATAATTATTTTTAAGAACTACTAAAAGTGCAAATATAAAATAACTAAAAAAATATACATTCCTGTGCAATTAAAATCTTTAAATAAATCATGTATTATTATTGTATTATCTATAACGTTAAAAAAAATGCTCACTCACCCCTTACATCTGAAGACACTTATATATTATTAGGTCAAAATTAATGGAAAATGTTAAGGAATTTCATATTTGTTTATTTCTTAATACCTTAAATTATAAAGTATAGTTTTAAACAATATTATGACGGTTTTGATTACTTAGTGTTATTATTATACTATTACAAATTTGTCAAACATTATCTTTTTGTACTAAAAATGACACCGCTGAAGGAAAATAAATAAAATACCTTCTTTATAAAATACCTAAGACCGACTGTTAATAATTTTACTGTACTTCAATTGAAATCCAATTATAAAAATCCTGCCAGCTATGCCTGCACATGAAATTAGATTTGACTTTTGAAGTCCAAAATAACAGACTCTCGTTGTAATTAATGACTAAAAAAAACTGAATATTAATAATTGTAAGGTTTAGTCCCGGAAATCCTTAAATAATAACCTAAATAGCTGGATTTATTGTACGAATAGAATAATAGTAGTTAAAAATTTCTCAGCACTTGCACTATTAATAAGGCAATATCCGCAGCGCACAGTGTAGATTACATTCTCAACTCCTTTAATATTGAAAATAATGAAATATTAGCAAAAAACGACTAAAGGGGAATATTCACCGACGATCTTTAATGCCTACACTTTTAGTTAGGCAAAGCCAGGCATACATAACAGTAGCTAGATCACCGTCTCAACACCGTTAGATATTGGAAAATACTGAGACAAAGGCACTGATAATTAAAGGTAAATACCCAACTTTAAGTGCTTTCATTTTTAGGTAGGCAAAGCCAGGCATACATAACAGTAGCTAGATCACCGTCTCAACGCCGTTAGATATTGGAAAATACTGAGACAAAGGCACTGATAGTTAAAGGTAAATACCGATCTTTAAGTGCCTTCACGTTTAGGTAGGCAAAGCCAGGCACACATAACAGTAGCTAGATCACCGTCTCAACGCCGTTAGATATTGGAAATACTGAGACAAAGGCACTGATAGTTAAAGGTAAATACCGATCTTTAAGTGCCTTCACGTTTAGGTAGGCAAAGCCAGGCATACATAACAGTAGCTAGATCACCGTCTCAACGCCGTTAGATATTGGAAAATACTGAGACAAAGGCACTGATAGTTAAAGGTAAATACCGATCTTTAAGTGCCTTCACGTTTATGTAGGCAAAGCCAGGCATACATAACAGTAGCTAGATCACCGTCTCAACGCCGTTAGATATTGGAAAATACTGAGAAAAAGGAACTGATAGTTAAAGGTAAATACCGATCTTTAAGTGCCTTCACGTTTAGGTAGGCAAAGCCAGGCATACATAACAGTAGCTAGATCTAGAAAAATACTGAGACAAAGACAATATACAAATCTAAGGAAATATTCATCGATTAAATTTTAACCTTATGTATAATTAAAGCAGCTCCAACAATACTGAACAACAGTTAGAGAACCTTTTCAATTCCATTTAGTAATCAATATTAGACAGAAGAAATAGAAATATTGTAATAGAAATATATGGACATTGTAATCAGTACATTTCTAAAAATGAGTTAATGACGAGTGGTTTTACTACAAATATGTGAACTGATGGAGTAATATAGGCAATTACTACATTTATATCCAAACAATCATACTACAATAACTAAACATTGATTTTTTTTTATTGTAGCAGTTAAGTGTTATAACTTCAAGGTTTTTATTATACTTAAGAGGTTGCCTCATTCATTTATGGCAGCGCTAGCTGAGTTGTGTCGTCATAGTTCAAACTCCAATACAACAAGGTGCTGAACAATTATTGATACATACTAAAACAATTATTGCTAAACAATAACAAACATCATGAACACGTTTGAAATAGGCTAAGTAATATTATTGGTTATTTATTCTAATAAATAGGTATCAACGCAAGAAGTGTGAATGTGAAACTGTAAATACATTTAATATTTTGATTTGACGTTATACAGTTAACCTAATATTCTTTGTAAATAAAACTCACAACCCGCGGTCGGAGGCCGAGGTGTAACGAGCGAAGCGAGTGAAGCGTACTGGGGCGTCCCCTAGTATAATAAAGTTTATGTTTCTACAAAATATATTCTCAATTAAAAAACGCAGACTGTACTGTCATCGAGAAAGCAAAATATTAAATGCTAGCTGAACCCGGCGGACATTGTCTCGCCTTTCATTTTTCATTGACATACAAAAATAAAGCAATAAAAAGAATTATAGAAAAAACCATTATTTATTAAATGAGTGCAAGAGGGTAAACAATATTTTTGGTCTTCTTATTTGGTGTATAAATGTAAAGGTTTTTTGTAGTGTGTGCTACACTCTCAAGATAAAATGTAGAACTACAATAAATCAAACATATACAGTACTGTTGTTGTGAGAACTTCAATCTGCTTATGGCATGTGAAACTACGTTAAACCACACCGTCATATGTTTTTTGTAAACAATTCAGATTCTCCATTTGAATAACATGGGATCTTTAGGAGCCCGTGGGGCGGGACCCTGTGGACGGATCTGCATCAAACTTCACAGAAACCATCTCGGGAGTATACAGGACAACATCCTAAAGTTTCATGGCGATCGGTTGGATGGTTTGGCAGCGCATAAACGTCAAACACACACACACACACACACACACACACACACACACACACACACACACACACACACACACACACACACACACACACACACACACACACACACACACACACACACACACACACACACACACACACACACACACACACACACACACACACACACACACACACACACACACACACACACACACACACACACACACACACACACACACACACACACACACACACACACACACACACACACACACACACACACACACACACACACACACACACACACACACACACACACACACACACACACACACACACACACACACACACACACACACACACACACACACACACACACACACACACACACACACACACACACACACACACACACACACACACACACACACACACACACACACACACACACACACACACACACACACACACACACACACACACACACACACACACACACACACACACACACACACACACACACACACACACACACACACACACACACACACACACACACACACACACACACACACACACACACACACACACACACACACACACACACACACACACACATATATATATATATATACAAACATCCTCTTTTATAAATATAGATTCTTCACTGTAGTGGTTTGTTTTCACAGCTGAGGTCAACCTATGACGTGAATGCTACCTGCGTGCTACGGCTGTGCAGCGCGCACTGTCTAAGTCAACCTGTTGTATATAAATCTTAGATTAGCTAGATTAACATATTTTTAATTACATATATCTATTTTAAGTATGAAAAAAGTTAAATAAACTAGCAGTACTTAACTATCAGACTGCAGTCAATCGGGCATACTAAGTTCATGCTTATATGTATATCCTTAGTATTTAACTATTACGTAGTAATTACGAAATACTACAAACAGTTTAATTTTGAACATTATTATTTACGTTTTCTACCACATTCATAGACATGTGAACTTAATGTAATTGGGAAAATAGTTACTTATTTTTCTTTACTATTTATTATAGTTGTACAATATTATACTAAGGAGAAATATAACTTAGTATTGCTTAATCTGTACTCTAAAGTACTGATCTATAAATACTAGATTGAACGCGATCTTATTGTGACAGATATAACATTCCAATGACAAGTTTTAATCCGTGCAACTTGGCAGAACTTCCTTATTGAAGTCAATATAAAGTTTCATAAATGAAGTTAATACTGTTGGTCTGGTTTTACTTCTTTCTATTTCAAATAAAATTTAGTTTTTCTTACATTAAAAATGCTTCTTTTCTTCAAATAATTATCCAAATAAAAGTTAAAAAATATATCAGTCGACTTGGAAAAAATGTTTTTGCTGAGAATAGTTAAAATTCCAATTGGAATTGATGTTTATTGATCTGTAAATAAATATAATCCCGAAACATTTTCTATTTATTCCTACTTAATAAGATTATTTTAGTGTACTTTATATTTATTGTTTTATAGTTATAATTTGATAGTACAGTATTTATAGCTATAAATACAACTATGGAAACCATAAATAGACAACAAATAATTATTTGTCTACAACGTTAAACAAGAATAATCGCACTAAACACCTTAACAATGTCTGAAACTAAAAAAACGAAAAATATACGATTAAAGGTATAACACTACTAAATACTGTACATCTGATAACCTTATAAAAATAAATAAGAAATAAGCAAAGTAATTTGGTAATTTAAGAGTCTAGTATGGCCTAAACTGGTGCATTTCTGAACTAAACACGAAAAGTTCTGTTTTGTTCAGAACTAACTTTTGAAATGGGGTCTAAAGGAACGTCTCAAAACGTTGCTGTAGGTTTTTGTGTTTGCAGAAAGTATGATTGAACTTAAGTTGTTTTTTATGTTTTGAAAGCATAAAATTCACTATATTAAAATGTTATCTCATTCAAAACACTTTATCTTACTGATTTACTTGTGAATTATTGCCATATTTTATTAATTTACCTGTGAAGTGTTGCCATACTGTTTCTTAGGTACCACTAATTTATCTTATTGGTTATAAAACAATATGATATTTGGTGTATATTAATTGTAATCAGAAAATAACATCGGTTACATGCCATAGATTACCATTTGACACACCTTATATTAACCTTTGATTCATAAGGTTAATTTATGTACCTCAAGAATGACCTTCAATGAATCATAATAGTTAAGGATTAAATAAATTCTAACTAACTACTATCAAGGTTTTGCAAGACAATGAGCCTAACAAATAAAAACAAGAAGAAAAAAAAGAAGAGTGATCTGTCTTTGACGAGTCTTTTTGAACCAAGCTATAGAATGACTTTTCAAGATTTCAATTATTATCAATAACTTAACAAACTATAGGAATAAGCAGTAATTTATGTAAATAAAGGGTTACATAAAACACGGTTGCAGCATGTTTTTAAATATACTTTACAAGCAAGTAAGTAATTAAATATGTTTATTACTACAGTCAAAAATATTTTAATTCGTTGAATAAAATTTCTAGCATATTATATTACCATGATGTTAATTTCGAATGTAATTATAAAGTTTATTACAAAATAATAGAGAACGTTTAAAAATGTCGTTTTAAAATCAACATTTAATTTATACGTTTTTTTATAGTTTATACGTTAATAGTTCAGGGATATTCACTACGCGGCCCTCGGGCCACATGTGGCCCTTAACACAATGATGGTGCTGCCCTTAGATATTTTTAGAACTGCAATAATTTATTAAAGTGACAACAGCTTTGCTAATTTTAAAAGCCAACAGAAAATGTTTAGAATGGTTCGTATTCTAAGATCGTATTCTAAGTTGATAGTTTTATTGTATAAAATAGTTACATAATGGCAATAATATTTAATATCGAATGCATAAAGTTAATATATTGGGACACATTTTACCTGTAATAAAGAGTGTTCCTGCATATTTGGGTTGGACTGTCGGCTGAGAATGATAAACACAAACTAACAAGCATACCCGTAACGGCGGACTCAAGCCATCAGAAATACGGAATTTGAGCAGGTTTCTCTCCATTGTCTATAAAACTGCATGTTAGGAATTCTAAGGTACTGTCCCGTCGAGCCCTCTAGAATGTCAGGAGCATTCTTGAAAAATATTCTGGTTCATTGCTTGTTAATAAATAATATTCACTGTATATTCATAAAAATAGCTTTACCACTCTCTCTGTTAAGAGGAAAAATATACCCATAATTCTTAATTTAATTTATTATTATTTATATTTATATTGTATCAAATAAGATAGTTGTCTTATTTTTTGGTTGTACTGATTAATACTGAGTATGTTTTTCTCATTTATAATTTCATATTGAATGTTGAATATTGTATAATAAAAACATTATCTAGTAATATATATTTTCCATCAACTAGCATATAGCTAGATGGTTTATATGTGCACTGCAGCAATGTGTATTTGCACTTGCGAAAATAAATTGAATTTAATTTTTTATAATGCACTAAATACTAATTAATAGCAGATAGACAGTCGAAATGCAAGCTGGAAAACATATGAAAACACTGTATGTATATGTACTGGCGGCCCTTAGATTATTTTGAGAAAATAATAAGCCTCTTCATGAAATCCTAGTTAGGAACCCTGTAATTAGTTTGTGATTCACACTGTTGACAGAAATACTTCACCAAAATTGTCTTTTACGATCTTAATTTATATCACCCAAAAAAATATACTCACTAACCACGAAGTCTTCAGAAGCACTGAACAGATTTTCTTGAAATTGAAATGGAAGTTACTTTTTGTATCATAAAGACCAACTAAGAAAAAAATAATCAAAATTCCATATGTGGTGGGTAAAAACAGCTCCTCGACTGCAACATAACAGAAATATTAATTTATTTTAAATAGCTGATAATAAACACATAAACATGCTTGGCTAATTGGGTTTTAATTGTAACGTGTTTAAGGTGTGATATGACTGCACTACTATGGGTCTCCCTAAAGTAGACTTATAGAGTTTTGCATCTATAAAACCTTGTCATCTTGAAGGACGATGCAGGCTTTACTTTCTCCCATATGCGTTAGCATAGCGAAGTATTGTGATCGTGCAAAAACATTTTTTCAAGTTGATCTAAAAATCCATTTTATAGTCCGCTGAACCCAAAAAGTGGAATTCGGTATGAAAAAAAGCTATACCTATATTTAGCCGATATATCTAGAGAATTTTTCAGTCTTTTTAATTTTAGTTTTTTTATTTTTATGGGCAAAAGACATACAAAAATGGAATGTCCCCAAAGACGGCTCTAACGATTCTGATTAAAGTTTTAGGAAAAATTTAAATTACAATTTAAACTATTTAAGTAAATCCAACATACAGTATTTGGGAATCAAAACTGGTATTTTTCAAAGTTTTGGTTTTTTAATGTTTAATATGGGGGAAAGTTTGTGCCAATTCTTTGTGATCATTTATTTATACCGGTGTGATGACATATCAGAGAGAACTATGGAGGGATGGTAAGTAAGTGTAGAGAACCAACTGGTAGCGAAGCAAGGACAGACGGGCAGAACTTATATATTTATCTCTATTTAGAAAAATAGGCATGAATATAAATTCGTCAATTCATTAGCCTAACTTTATATTGCATTGAGTTATTCCAAGTAGTATGATCTTTATTTATATTGCCTAATGCCTCAATTTAATGCCTAACAACTCTTTAGGCAATAATCGATAAGATTTTTATTATATAAAGAAAACACTGCAAATGTTACTGCTATATATTCAATACTATTTACACATTTAGTATTATTTTACAGTCTTTTCTAAGATAATATACAGGCATGAGATCTTTAGTAGAATTTTTCAATTAACCTTTGAGTTAGGCCTCGTACCAAAGATAATATGAAAGCTCAATCTTTGTCCTGTTAATAATATATAGTAATGCGTAAATTCCTTGTTTTCCTGTGTTTTTCAACACTTGATTGCCGGAAATTATCCGTGACATTACTTTAAAATGAACTCCGTTTCTTTACAAAAACAACTCTACTCGGATATTCCTTGGACAGACTTTAATGACTATCATTAACGATGGATTGAAAAAAATATGTGGGGATATATCATAATACATGTACCATTGTAGTGGTAGACATATGTTGTAATTTTATACATCAGAGCTGTAATCTTTTGTTTGACTAACTATGTACTACGGTCCTACTGTATATATACGTATTTTGCATCACCTCTTTTTTAGCAGATATTTTTACGCTCATTTTCTTTCACTTCTCATACATTCAATAGTAGTAGAAATAAACAGGGTGTCTTGTAGAAATTAAAAAATAATATTGCTGTTTAAAATTATTTTAATCCGAAAAAAATTAATTTAATCAATCACTGGCACTATAATTTGGAGATGAACAATAAAAACTATTGATCATAACTAAACTAACCAATAGCACAATGCTTAAAACAATATGATAGAGTTTTATATGACATTAAGGTCATAACGTTATCCAAAATTAACTTTAACCAGTTTAAAAATATTAGTTTAAGTGGAAAATAAAGATCAATCTATTTTGAAATGTCCGTTTGTTTTCAATACTTAGTATCTTGAAATTTATATGTAATAATGATTACATGAATATTAACTTTCTAAGAGAAAGGCTTATGTTTGTAATACTAAATCCCCGGCAAACAACTTAGACGCTTATCTGTATTTGTTGAGTCAGCGTTATGCTGATGTGGCACTCAGGAGATTAAACTTCTACCATTGATATGTTTAAGCAGATTCAACATTAACATTGTTTATTGTAACAAGTGATACAGTTGAACACTTTTCGAATATTGATATAAATAGAATAAAACTTCTGTTCTAAATTTAAATGTTTAAAATTCTATATTTAAAACACTTTTAGGTTTAGTTTTAAAAATGTAAATGGATAAACTTACTCGCACTATTAACCATAGTTAATTTTGTTGCAAAGATGTAAATGTTGTTGTATAAAAACAAAACATTGAACTAAATTCTTAACTGTACGAATTATGATAACTTAAACTAAACCTAATACAATGAACGAGTAAACAAATTTTCAGTCGATTCTTATTTAAATTTATTCTGTCAACATTAGTAAATTATTAATTCTATAACTGAATTTCACTGAAAATTTCAATGGATGATAAAAATAAGTTTATTTATATTAATATATATAACTATTTATTATTATTTTGAGGAAATTATAAAATATCTTTAAGAATTAAGTTTAGTAAAGTGAATATAAGTAGAAAATGTGTAACTGCTATGGTGATTGGTTTTAGTAAAACACGTTTACCTTCCTAAGACCAGGGGGATTTACAATAAACATCCTTCCATCAAAGGAAATTGCCCAAAAATTTGAATGGTACGACATTTTTTTTAAATTGGGAAGAGGAAAATAGAGTAAGATGCGTCCAAACAGATTATTAAAAAAAATCATTTTAATTTTTATTTATTTTATATCGAACATCGTGCATCTGAGAATAATAGTTTGCTATTTACAAACAACTGTCGTTGTTTTCGTGTTTATGGAAAGCTTTTAGGACACCCGGTATATATTCCTTTAGTACTGAAATTATTTCACTGGTCAAAGTACACGAGAAGGTTACAACAAATTTTGTTTTTAGATGATAAAAGCTGCGTAATATTAAATTTACGCCTTTCGAGAGTAAACATTTAACAAATGGTTGAAACACTAACAGATATATCTCAATACTTTAAACGTAGCTGGTCATCTATTGCCCCTTAACTACGACTGCTTGAAATAACACTAATCAGGTTTATTTAGACCAAAGTCTAAATAACAGCTCTATTTTATTTTCTATGGCATATACAGCCTTAGTATGTAACAATAACCACATTCCCTCATTTACACTCATTCGAAAACCACTCTTTTGGTACCTGAATATGAATGTTGATCCAAACGGTAACCATACACATACAGTAGCATTGACCCACCCGCCCACCCATACACATGCAGTGGCATTGACCCACCCGCCCACCCATACACGTACAGTGGTATTGACCCACCCGCCCACCCATACACGTACAGTGGTATTGACCCCCCCGCCCACCCATACACATACAATGGCATTGACCCACCCGCCCACACATACACATACAGTGGTATTGATCCACCCACCTACCCATACACATACAGTGGTCACAATATACATAACCATTGTATCCAAAACCACTTTAGTATAAAACTGTAGCATATTTCCTATTAATACCTCGTACTTTGATTACGAATTATTAAACTGTTACGCATTATTAGGATCATAATATGGGCTCATATATCCCTACTTAGCTTAGGAAAGCTATTCCTGTTTGGGGTATGGGAGTAAAAACCCCTATATATGTTCTATCTTCAAAAACAATCTGTGAGATCTTTCCTCTCCCTGGATGAACGCCGATGTCTGAAGAAGTCTATCTGGGGCAAAATGTTAACATTGTCATTCATTAACATCCTTAAAACTTTATCCCTTATCAGAAATAACTTTTATAACAGAAGAAGCCTCTCAACTTAAGTTTTCAATAGAAGAAATCTCCGTGTGCTCCATAGTTTAAATAAACTAACAATCCGCAATTATAAAACATCTTCTGCAATTGTATAAACCATTCAGTTTGTAATTGGATTACACTTTTTGATTCAATCGTGTTTTCCTTAAGTTGAGGTAAAACAGGATAAATCCTACTTATAAATCTTGCCCGTTACAGCGATCGGGAGGTTTTGTCACGAACATAATTATAACTTTATTTATTCTTACTGTATTTTTACGCCAATTAAATTATAAATATTAACGACAGTTCATGACTTTGCATTTGCTCTACACAAATTAGTTTGCATCTGTTAAGGACTGGGCTGCTAAAGGGTAAAGTTTGACACTTTAATTTTTAGCAGCCCAGTCCTTTTGGCTCAACACATGAGTTTAATGATTGTTTTAAATATTTGTTTTCAGACTGTTACTGATCAGACAATTTTGACTGAATACATAAGTTTAATGATTGTTTCCAGATTGTTACTAATCAGACAATTTCAGCTGAATACATCAGTTTAATGATTGTTTTAAATATTTGTTTTCAGACTGTTACTGATCAGATAATTTTGGCTGAATACATAAGTTTAATGATTGTTTTCAGAATGTTACTGATCAGACAATGTTGGCTGAATACATCAGTTTAATTATTGTTTTCAGACTGTTACTGATCAGACAATTTTGGCTGAATACATCAGTTTAATTATTGATTTCAGACTGTTACTGATCAGACAATTTTGGCTGAATACATCAGTTTAATTATTGTTTTCAGAATGTTACTGATCAGATAATTTTGGCTGAATACATAAGTTTAGTGATTGTTTTCAGAATGTTACTGATCAGACAATGTTGGCTGAATACATCAGTTTAATTATTGTTTTCAGACTGTTACTGATCAGACAATTTTGGCTGAATACATCAGTTTAATTATTGATTTCAGACTGTTACTGATCAGACAATTTTGGCTGAATACATCAGTTTAATTATTGTTTTCAGAATGTTACTGATCAGATAATTTTGGCTGAATACATAAGTTTAGTGATTGTTTTCAGAATGTTACTGATCAGACAATGTTGGCTGAATACATCAGTTTAATTATTGATTTCAGACTGTTACTGATCAGACAATTTTGGCTGAATACATCAGTTTAATTATTGTTTTCAGAATGTTACTGATCAGATAATTTTGGCTGAATACATAAGTTTAGTGATTGTTTTCAGAATGTTACTGATCAGATAATTTTGGCTGAATACATAAGTTTAGTGATTGTTTTCAGAATGTTACTGATCAGACAATGTTGGCTGAATACATCAGTTTAATTATTGTTTTCAGACTGTTACTGATCAGACAATTTTGGCTGAATACATCAGTTTAATTATTGTTTTCAGAATGTTACTGATCAGATAATTTTGGCTGAATACATAAGTTTAGTGATTGTTTTCAGAATGTTACTGATCAGACAATGTTGGCTGAATACATCAGTTTAATTATTGTTTTCAGACTGTTACTGATCAGACAATTTTGGCTGAATACATCAGTTTAAAATTATTGTTTTCAGACTGCTACTGATCAGACAATTTATGATATTTTTGCGTAAACTCTTTTATAATCATCAGAACGCAATGAACAGTTTTATATTTGTGTGGTAAAAATATTATTTGCTAATTTAGTAATATTCAAAGTTAAAAAAATAAAGAAATTTAGTCCTCTTGATATTATATTTTATCTTACCAACTAAACTCTTGGTACACAATACAATATTACCATATCGAAAAAAATACCATTCAGCTGTACAACCAACATTTATTTTTGTTATGAATCATTTTCCATGCAGACAGTATAAATAACTTATGAACTCAAACAAGTGAGAAAATTATCCAAGTTGTAATGCATGTTTCGCACTTCACCACAAAGTTGTAACTGTAATGAAAATACTTGTTTAACTTTGTACAAGCATTCATTAACTCTAACTGTTGTTCTTCCAACTCACAAACAAATAAATTAATATTTTATATTACAATATATATTGTTATATTTAATAGTACGTTTAACACAGTTCAATGTAAACAAAAAGTTTCTACTAGTTTTTTTGGTGCAATGTCTTATCAAAATAAAAATTATAACTAATATTAATATTAAATATGTTAATGATTATGTATAATTTATTGATTATTAACTTTTTAACAATTTGGAGGCCAAAACCAAGGATCACTTAACTTTGTACAAGCATTCATTAACTCGAACTGTTGTTCTTCCAACTCACAAACAAATAAATTAATATTTTATATTACAATATATATTGTTCTATTTAATAGTACGTTTAACACAGTTCAATGTAAACAAAAAGTTTCAACTAGTTTTTTTGGTGCAATGTCTTATCAAAATAAAAATTATAACTAATATTAATAGTAAATATGTTTCTGATTATGTATAATTTATTGATTATTATCTTTTTAACAATCTGGAGGCCAAAACCAAGGATCACTTAACTTTGTACAAGCATTCATTAACTCTAACTGTTGTTCTTCCAACTCACAAACAAATAAATTAATATTTTATATTACAATATATATTGTTATATTTAATAGTACGTTTAACACAGTTCAATGTAAACAAAACGTTTCAACTAGTTTTTTGGTGCAATGTCTTATCAAAATAAAAATTATAACTAATAGGTAAATATGTTTCTGATTATGTATAATTTATTGATTATTAACTTTTTAACAATATAGAGGCCAAAACCAAGGATCACTTAAGATACATATGTATTATTGTATCAATAATAAAACAGTGTTCAAAAGGGGGAGATGTTCAAAGCAAATAAAACAAAAATGATCAATGTTAATAATCAGCTAATTTAGGTTTTACAATTATACCGAAACTATATCATAATATCAATAAAATATGTAAATAAATATCTTATTAGTTGTAAATAAAAATGGAATAGCATTTAATTTGTTAATCTTACTGTCCAAGATAACCCAACTGGGGAGGATACATGAATATTGTAATAATTCAGCCTATTTAAAAAAAAAAAAAAAAAAAAAAAAACAACCTAAACATGAAAAGGATCTTGTACTGTATAACTTATACAAAAATATTATAAAATATAATATAGTATATTTACATATTTTAAATATCACAGTCCCAGAAATAAGAATCTAAAATATGGTTATTATAGCCCATAAAAGATGACTTATACTAAAATGAAATTTTTTAATTAAATTATTGTGTCACTGTATTAAATTATTTTTTAGTAGATATTTTGATTATGTATCTAAACTAATAGTAAGTATTAGTATAGATTTAGCAGAGCTAATAATTTGTATATTTTTCATAATAAACTATCTATATATTTTACATAGTATAAAAATATCTATATATTGTTATTTTATATGTATACATATTTATCAAATATCTGTTATCTTTTCTGAAAGTTGAAAAAACTGATATTACTAATAATTTACGTAATTTAAAGAGTTAGTACACTAACAATATTAAAGTGTAAGATGAGGCTATTTTGTTTGTCCATTCGGATATAAAACACTACCACACTAGATAAATTATATTTCTATAGCTTAAATTGTTTCCTTTACATGAACAGGAAAAGTGTGTTTGTGTGTTTAATGTGACCTAGTATATGCACCTAAAGAGCATGGTTAATTATTTTGTTATTTAAAATTATATGAAATAAAACCACCCCCTCATCAGTGTGCCCTTCAGCCAGAAATACGGATCAGTCCCTGAGAGTTCACTTTAACTCCATCCACGAGAAATATCTACCCTAAATCCTTTGATCGTTCCAGTTAAATCTCCTTTGGACCATTTCAGTCAGCATTAGGAAATGAAGAAGTTATATGTCTTCGTCTCTGAGATAAACTGGGTTATATTTGTGTTTTAAATAGGAAAACATACGATATATTCATCGTTAGTTACACATAAGTCTAAAACATGTATTAAAATTTTATACATATTTTATGACCTAATAACGTGTATTTTTAACGTAAATAATATACAATTTAATGTTTATCCTATTAGAAATTAATTGAAATGTTATTTTAGTCCATTGTTTAAGAGATTTAAAAATAATATTCTATTACGAAAGTACTTTTTGGTTCTGAGCTCAACAGTTTTTTAAAATTTTATTTGTTAAGGTAACTTTTCACATTGAACATAAAGGTAAACTATTTATCTTTAGAAATAAAGTGGTATACTTACACATTTTATGACTATAATATTCATACTATTTTCAAACAAACAAAGTCGTGTATTTTTAAAATTTTCGCAATTTCACCTCTTATTTTAGTATGAGAACTGTTTAAGTCATTTTATGATTTATTAGCAAATAGTAATAAATCTGTCAATAAATTGCTCTACATATAATATGTATAGTAAATAACAAACGGAAAATTAATTTTTTATTTGAAATTTGATATTGATATTGGTAAATATATTGAAATTTGATATTTCAATAGTTATATTATTCAATATAGAATATAGAATATTATAGGTCAATATAGAATATTATAGTCTATATTAAGGAAATGTTTTGGAACGCTACTCATAGTTAAATCCTCCAGTAATATGATTATGTTCTTCTCCTCTCATTAAGGATATTTTATGTAGAATAGTCGTTTGAGATTTAGTTTGTTTAGGGATTTGTTGCATAGATGTCTGTATAAGAATGTGCGGATATTTTCATTCAAACCCAACCCATGACTATAAAATGATTCATAATAATTAATACGGAAAATTCCGTAGGAGGAGAGAAAAACAAAACACGAATCAAACACACTCTTAAGTTATGTAGAAAACCTGAAAACTGAAATTAGTTTAGATAAATATGTTATGGAAATAATGCTTATTTTGTGAAATAAACAATAACATTAAAGGATGTTTAAGTTTTTAAAAGCTATAATTATGAATCTAATTACATTTAATTTGTTCATGAAAAAAAAAAAAAAAAAAAAAAAAAAAAAAAAAAAAAACAAGTCCTTACCTTTAAATTATTATGGATATCAATGTGGAAATTTGGTTTCCAAAAGGTGTCATAAGGTACAAGTATTGGTACAAGGTGTAATATCTGGGGAACAGAACGTGCAGGTTATTTTATACCCGGCCCACAGTCATACGTGAAGTTAATACCCAAATAAGAGGTAAGGTAAACCAAGGTTAAAAGTATTATTGAACACGCCTTCCATGTCAAAGTTATTAGTCAATGTTGCATTCAATAAGCCACTGAATTGGTGTCAAGTATAACATTTGAGGCGTCGAGTAATTATTTATTTAGTTTTCTGTATGGATGGTTGGGCCAGAACCGTTAATAGTCCATCCCATTCCCTCCAAATCCTGAAGGATAAAAGTAGTAATTATTACGTAGAACCCATATAGATTTCCGTTAGTGGTAAATGCCACTGAGGGGTTTGCCGTAGCCACAAAATATAAAACTATTTCTTTTTTATCTGTGGTGGACGTAGTCAATAAAATACCTAAACAATTGTGGCTGATTCCATTTGAATTTTTTTAGTTACTTAAACTGATCTAGTAACGATAAAGTTTAAAAAAATAGAGTAGGTCTTCTGATATTTAAGGAGGAACGATAAAAACTTATTGAACACTTTTTCTTTATCAAAAAATATTTTATATAATTAAAGCATAAGTAAACCGGGAATATTGCTTTTGTTTAGAGTGGGGATGAGGATCTAATTTATGAAATAAGATTTCAGAAGTCATTCTTAATCAACACCACAAACTTATAACTCTAGGAAATCTGTAAGCATAAGTTTTGAAAAAAATCAACTTTCATAGGCCAGAACTTATTCATTTAACTATTCTCTCTCTCTCTCTCTCTCTCTCTCTCTCTCTCTCTCTCTCTCTCTCTCTCTCTCTCTCTCTCTCTCTCTCTCTCTCTCTCTCTCTCTCTCTCTCTCTCTCTCTCTCTCTCTCTCTCTCTCTCTCTCTCTCTCTCTCTCTCTCTCTCTCTCTCTCTCTCTCTCTCTCTCTCTCTCTCTCTCTCTCTCTCTCTCTCTCTCTCTCTCTCTCTCTCTCTCTCTCTCTCTCTCTCTCTCTCTCTCTCTCTCTCTCTCTCTCTCTCTCTCTCTCTCTCTCTCTCTCTCTCTCTCTCTCTCTCTCTCTCTCTCTCTCTCTCTCTCTCTCTCTCTCTCTCTCTCTCTCTCTCTCTCTCTCTCTCTCTCTCTCTCTCTCTCTCTCTCTCTCTCTCTCTCTCTCTCTCTCTCTCTCTCTCTCTCTCTCTCTCTCTCTCTCTCTCTCTCTCTCTCTCTCTCTCTCTCTCTCTCTCTCTCTCTCTCTCTCTCTCTCTCCTCTCTCTCTCTCTCTCTCTCACTCTCTCTCTCTCTCCCTCTCTCTCTCCCTCTCTCCCTCTCTCTCTCTCTCCCACTCTCTCTCTCTCTCTCTCTCTCTCTCTCTCTCTCTCTCTCTCTCTCGTGAAATAAGGATCGCTTGCGAACATAGATCCAGTATTTCGTGAAATTAACGTTTACTCCGAGCCAGAGGCAGGATGAAATACAATTTTAAAGTTTATAATAGATCTTTCGTTTTAACTAAGAAACAGATAATGCGAAAACTATCATAATACTCATTTTCATTATAACTACTTGGATAATGATGGTTAAATGATATTTATTGTGCAATATTCTTTAGACTAGCGTAAGAACTATTACGTTTAGCACATCATTTAGGAAAAATAATATCAAAGTTCACTTGTTGTAACATTATAATTATATACAAGCTCTAATGTCAGAGTTTATATAACAAATTGGTCGGTAAAGTTGGTTCAATCCCAGCTTCATGAGCTAAAGGTCCTCAGTTTGATCCCAATCAGAGTCATTACATTTTGAGAAGGATCAGCTGATAACCACCGACTGTTCATTTGTCATTGGGCTATTAATTAATGACACTTTCTAGGGAATAGTCGGCCTTAGTTTGTAACAATGACTACATTCGCACATCTACACTCATCACACTCATTCGAAATCCATATTCGCCCATATCTTGACGATCGGCGTCTTATTAATAAATAAATAAAAAAAAAAAAAAAATAAGAACCTAATGACATAAATGTATTATTGGTAATTAAATTATATTAGATTTATTTCTCAGCTACTTCTATGATTACTTATTAAAAACATATTTATATAAATAATTCATATCCAAGGAAATAATATATTTAATATTCCAGCAGGTCTGTTGTTGCTAATATCCACCTAAAGGGACGGGAAAGGGGAGTCCAATTTTGAGTTCATTTGCCTCCAGTCTTTTTGTCAGGGATCCAAATTGCCAATTAATGTACGATGCTTCTCTAAAGTGAAAATAAGATAACAATTTACAAAGTTAGGGCTGTTGTATACTCGATGTAATGAATCTCCCTACTTCAAATGAGCACGCTTAGTGAAGCTTGCGTGAAGCTCTGACGTGAGTGTTGCCAATAGCTCACCTTATGTCGTAATCCATAACAATATATAAACAAACATTTATACGACAATATAAAACTACAGAATCTCAAAAAATTTCTAGCAAACAAATTTACACATTCAAACAAGTAGATTACGCTGTGGATACGGTTAGCTAATATCGTCACGATCTTGGTCATAACATATTGAGCTTCCTAGTAGTTCCTTCACTTGCTATAGGAGCGCTTTGGTTAAGTCGTGAGATTCAATAAATGTACTATAGTACGTCTTATTAGGCCACGACTACCGTAGAATGTAATTTATCCATTTTTTATTTCACAAATCAATCCATATAAACTCTCACCTAGTTGTCATTCTGTTTTGTAAGCTAATTACAAAATATAATTTAATGACTCGAAGTAGTAATTTACGCAATTTTAATAAATATGAGTCATTTGTTCTGGTTAAGTTGGCTACTAAGTATCGTTTGTTTCTTCATTGATGGAATTATATATATAGGCTACCTCACTTTAATAGAGCTGTGAAAACTTATAATCAGTGAAACTTCACCATTTTTATTAAATAAAGTGTCTATAATTTAGCATAATGAGAGGTTATAAAACAGTATTATAACCATATCAAACATTAATTAACTTCCTTGTATCGGAAGTTTAGGCAAGTATATAGTTAATTGTCACATATGGGATAAAACACCAAACACTGTCGGGTGACACAAGTTATCCACACTTTATGAATTCGTTACCTTCATACCAAACCTCTCTGCCTACATTTCAACCAAGTTTTGGTTCTTGACTACCATGATTTGTTCCATAACTTATTTTTATTTTTTCAACGGAACTATAGACTACTGTCGGTACAAAAGTTATGTGCACCTGAGTTTGAAGGTTATATATAAAAAAAAAAAAAAAAAAAAAAAAAAAAAAAAAAAAAAAAAAACTAAGAGTCATATGAAAACTCTAATCATACCATTGTTTTCCTTGTTTAGTCGCGCATTAAGACATGCAATCTGAAAATTGTGTTAACAGATCTAATATTTTTATCTTAGTCGTAACAAAAATAGTACCAGAATTTTGGTTAGTTTTTATTGTGCTTCAAATTTACACAATTATTAATCAAAAGCCCGATCATGTATTGCATTTACATTTTAATACGTGGTTGATATGAATGTTCTCTATAATGTTTATACATTAACAGAGTTTTATGATAAAAGAAACAGTTCTTCGATTTTCTGAAACGTTGTTTTCTTGGCTTTTATAGATTGTAAAATCAATTATTTGGTCCTGTTTTAATCCTTATTAAATATATAGTTACGATGTATCATTATCATATGTGTAAGTAAATGATACAGTGATTTTATACTGATTAAATGAATTTGAAGTTATTTAAAAGTTATTTAAATTGACTGCATTTACTTAAACATGTGACAATGATACATCGTACCTATATATGTAATAAGGTACAAGTAATTAATTTTACAACCTCTAAAAGCTAAGACAACAGTGTTTCATGTAATCGACAAGAACGGGTTTTCTTGAAAATATAAAACTCAAAATTTAACAAAATTATAGAAAACATTTATATAACCACATATTAAAATATAAATGCACTACATGAACGGGGTTTTTGAGTAATAACGGTGTAAATGTGATGTACAGTGAAAACTAGCTGAGATTCCGGTACTAAACAAATTTACAAAAAGGTTACAACTAAGATAACAATTATTAGAACTTATAATACAATTTTAAAGTTCATATGTTATGACGCACAGTTAAAAAAGGAGACAATGGTAAATAAAGATAAAAATTAGGCATATAATTTATAATTAATACATTGTTATTTTATTTTAACAAATGCAGGTTAGAAAAAGTGTCTTAAAACTAAACATCTTAGTTTTACCGTTTCAGGTAGAAAATCGGAAGACCAGTGGTGATAACACAATCTTTAGGCGAAGAAAATGCCAGAGAATGCTCACGTGGTAGTCGAAAATTAAAAAAAAAACTCAATTGTCTATTGTAAGTAATTTGTATAGTTTTACACAAGGTTGAGTGGAAGAGAGGACTTCAAAGGCTCCTCATACAACGGACCTCCCAGCTATCGTAGATGTCAAATGCTCCTCACACCACGGACCACCAACTTAACGTAGATCTTAACGGCTCTTCATACAACGGACCTACATTGTAACATAGACGTCAACGACTCCCCACACCATTGATCTCCCAGCCAACGAAAACTTCAACTGCTCCTCACATCACTGACCTACAAAACATCGCAGACGTCAACGCCTTCTCACACCACAAACCCCCCAGCCAACGTAGATGTCTACGGCTCCTTACAACACGAACCTCCCAAGCAACATAGTTGTCAATAGCTCCCCACATTACTGATCTTCCAGCCAACGTAGATGTCAACAGCTCCTCTCACCACAGACCTCCAAGTCAACGTAATCGGCAACCACTCCTCTTACACCATACACCCATCCACTCACCCATACAAGTATGGAGGTGTTCTTTACTCTTATAAAATTCTCTGTAAAATTTTATTGACAAGTGCTTTCCACTGCTAGGAAATCATAAAGATAGATACACCTTTCTGAAGGTGATTTCATACAGTACAGATGTGCCAAACCCATCCAATTGTTACTCATTAGTTATGTATCTTAATCTTTAATATGCAGAAAATTAGACCAACACTACGTGTTTCGGAATCTACGTAGATCCGTAGGTCCCTTAGTTGTCCTGGTAATTGGGCTATTAATAAATAGCTTTTTATGAAGAACAGGAGACCTTAGTTAATAACAATGACTACACTCGTTCATCTACAGTCATCATACTCATTTGCCCACATCTTGACGATCGGCGTCTTACTGATAATGAATAATGTCTATTTAGAGTATGAATGTTGGTCTACTCATATCTTTTTCTAAAATTGTTGTATTTCTTTTTAAGTCGATTAATATCCATGAGTCTGATTTTTTTTGAGTCTGACTCCTTCGATCTGAGGATGGCAAACGTGTTATGTGAAATAGATCACCATAATATTTGTTCTTGTTGCACTAATATTGTGATAAATTTCAGTTGTGTGATATTTACTTGTTTTTATTTCTACCAATATATGATGTGTTAATCAATAAATTAAGTGTAGCATATGCAATCGTTTGTCTTATTATTTTAATATGGTGCTTTCAGTCTGTCTGCATTAAGATAATTGTGGCTAAGGTTTCGGACTGCGGAGGGCAAAGTTCGAATCCACACTGGGCCTACTGTCAGTACTTCACTCGTTAATAAAGTTCACGCACAGGCCTGCAGGCCCTTGTAAACTGGCGAGTGAAGGTTTTAGAAAAAGAAAAAAAGAAGGAATGTTAATTCATTTACATTTACTGTAGATAAATTATGCAAGTAACATTCTTTTATGTATATTAAAAAAATGTGTGATTAGTTTATACCTCAGTAGTAGTGATCTTGATACAATCATCTTGTATCATATCGTTACAATGCAAATTACTCATAACTAGCTAATATATTAAAATTTTATATTTGTATATTAAGAAGGCTCATTTGAAACTTATTAAACTTTATTAACTAATAAGTTGTATATATACAGTAATCAGAATAATATATAATTGTGATTTAACAATAGGTAGGCATTTAAATGCTACATTAATAGTCTGAACTGTTTAATTTTGCAAATATTAATTTAGATATAAAGTTAATGAATGTATAGTGACTTTGTATATTTGTTTCTATGCATAACAAACTGAAGGCTTAAAATCAATTAGGATTACGGTAATTTTTTAATTGTTAAAACAATCTGAAATACTTGTTCTACCATATGAAATAAGTTCAGTTAATATTAATAAATAAATAAAATTGGAAAATATTTAACACACTTCATTATTGTTACACAAATCGGTATAATTTCCAAATAAAATGGACTTCGGCAATAGAAAAAAATCCTTCTTATATGGCAACATTGTAGCGCAACTTTTGTTTTCCTGGAAACCCAATTACAAAGGCACCGAGGCGAAAGTTCTCTTGAGGACAGGTGTTGGGTAAGAGGCGCAATTTAGGATGTTCTCTTGGGCCAGGTGTTGGGTACGAGCTGCAACTAGGACGTTTTCTTTGGGCCAGGCGTTGGTTACGAGGCGCTACTAGGATATTCTCTTGGGGCCAGGTGTTGGGTACGAGGTGCAACTTAGGATGTTATCTTGGGGCCAGGTGTTTGAATAGCTAAGGTATAATTGATGGGCAACTAGGCTGTTCTTTTGAGGCCAGGTGTTGGGTACGAGGCTCAACTAGGATGTTTTCTTGGGGCCAGGTGTTGGGTACGAGGTGCAACTAGGATGCTCTTTTGGGGCCAGGTGTTGGGTACAAGGCGCAACTAGGATGTTCTCTTGGGACCAGGTGTTGGGTACGAGCCGCAACTGGGACGTTTTCTTAGGGCCAGGCGTTGGTTACTAGGCGCAACTAGGATGTTCTCTTGAGGCCAAGTGTTGGGTACGAGGTGAAACTTAGGACGTTCTCTTGAGGCCAGGTCTTGGGTACAAGGTGCAACTTAGGATGTTCTCTTGAGGCCAGGTGTTAGTTAAGAGGTGCAATTTAGGATGTTCTTTTGAGGCCAGGTGTTGGGTACGAGGCGCAACTAGGATGTTTTCTTGGGGCCAGGTGTTGGGTAGGAGGTGCAACTTAGGATGTTCTCTTGAGGCCAGGTGTTGGGTACGAGATGCAACTTAGGATGTTCTTTTGAGGCCAGGTGTTGGATACGAGGTGCAACTAGGATGTTCTCTTGGGGCCAGGTATTGGGTACGAGGTGTAACTAGGATGCTCTCTTGAGGCAAGGTGTTGGGTACGAGGCACAACTAGAACATTTTCTTAGGGCCAGGTGTTGGTTACGAGGTGCATTTAGGATATTCTATTAGGGCAAGGTGTTGTGTACGAGGTGAAACTTAGGATGTTCTCTTGAGGCAAGGTGTTGTGTACGAGGTACAACTTAAGATGTTCTCTTGAGGCCAGGTATTGGGTACGAGGTGTAACTAGGATGCTCTCTTGAGGCAAGGTGTTGGGTACGAGGTACAACTTAAGATGTTCTCTTGAGGCCAGGTATTGGGTACGAGGTGTAACTAGGATGCTCTCTTGACGCAAGGTGTTGGGTACGAGGCACAACTAGAACATTTTCTTAGGGCCAGGTGTTGGTTACGAGGTGCATTTAGGATATTCTCTTAGGGCCAGGTGTTGTGTACGAGGTGAAACTTAGGATGTTCTCTTGAGGCAAGGTGTTGTGTACGAGGTACAACTTAGGATGTTCTCTTGAGGCCAGGTGTTGGGTACGAGGTGAAACTTAGGATGTTCTCTTGAGGCCAGGTCTTGGGTACAAGGTGCAACTTAGGATGTTCTCTTGAGGCCAGGTGTTGGGTACGAGGTGAAACTTAGGATGTTCTCTTGAGGCCAGGTGTTGGGTACAAGGTGCAACTTAGGATGTTCTCTTGAGGCCAGGTGTTGTGTACGAGGTGAAACTTAGGACGTTCTCTTGAGGCAAGGTGTTGTGTACGAGGTACAACTTAAGATGTTCTCTTGAGGCCAGGTATTGGGTACGAGGTGTAACTAGGATGGTCTCTTGAGGCAAGGTGTTGGGTACGAGGTACAACTTAAGATGTTCTCTTGAGGCCAGGTATTGGGTACGAGGTGAAACTTAGGATGTTCTCTTGAGGCAAGGTGTTGTGTACGAGGTACAACTTAAGATGTTCTCTTGAGGCCAGGTATTGGGTACGAGGTGTAACTAGGATGCTCTCTTGAGGCAAGGTGTTGGGTACGAGGTACAACTTAAGATGTTCTCTTGAGGCCAGGTATTGGGTACGAGGTGTAACTAGGATGCTCTCTTGAGGCAAGGTGTTGGGTACGAGGCACAACTAGAACATTTTCTTAGGGCCAGGTGTTGGTTACGAGGTGCATTTAGGATATTCTCTTAGGGCAAGGTGTTGTGTACGAGGTGAAACTTAGGATGTTCTCTTGAGGCAAGGTGTTGTGTACGAGGTACAACTTAAGATGTTCTCTTGAGGCCAGGTATTGGGTACGAGGTGTAACTAGGATGCTCTCTTGAGGCAAGGTGTTGGGTACGAGGTACAACTTAAGATGTTCTCTTGAGGCCAGGTATTGGGTACGAGGTGTAACTAGGATGCTCTCTTGACGCAAGGTGTTGGGTACGAGGCACAACTAGAACATTTTCTTAGGGCCAGGTGTTGGTTACGAGGTGCATTTAGGATATTCTCTTGAGGCCAGGTGTTGTGTACGAGGTGAAACTTAGGATGTTCTCTTGAGGCAAGGTGTTGTGTACGAGGTGCAACTTAGGATGTTCTCTTGAGGCCAGGTGTTGGGTACAAGGTGCAACTTAGGATGTTCTCTTGAGGCCAGGTGTTAGGTACGAGGTGAAACTTAGGATGTTCTCTTGAGGGCAGGTCTTGGGTACAAGGTGCAACTTAGGATGTTCTCTTGAGGCCAGGTGTTGTGTACGAGGTGAAACTTAGGACGTTCTCTTGAGGCAAGGTGTTGTGTACGAGGTACAACTTAAGATGTTCTCTTGAGGCCAGGTATTGGGTACGAGGTGTAACTAGGATGCTCTCTTGAGGCAAGGTGTTGGGTACGAGGTACAACTTAAGATGTTCTCTTGAGGCCAGGTATTGGGTACAAGGTGAAACTTAGGATGTTCTCTTGAGGCAAGGTGTTGTGTACGAGGTACAACTTAAGATGTTCTCTTGAGGCCAGGTATTGGGTACGAGGTGTAACTAGGATGCTCTCTTGAGGCAAGGTGTTGGGTACGAGGTACAACTTAAGATGTTCTCTTGAGGCCAGGTATTGGGTACGAGGTGTAACTAGGATGCTCTCTTGAGGCAAGGTGTTGGGTACGAGGCACAACTAGAACATTTTCTTAGGGCCAGGTGTTGGTTACGAGGTACATTTAGGATATTCTCTTAGGGCCAGGTGTTGTGTACGAGGTGAAACTTAGGATGTTCTCTTGAGGCAAGGTGTTGTGTACGAGGTACAATTTAAGATGTTCTCTTGAGGCCAGGTGTTGTGTACGAGGTGAAACTTAGGACGTTCTCTTGAGGCCAGGACTTGGGTACAAGGTGCAACTTAGTATGTTCTCTTGAGGCCAGGTGTTGTGTACGAGGTGAAACTTAGGACGTTCTCTTGAGGCCAGGACTTGGGTAAAAGGTGCAACTTAGGATGTTCTCTTGAGGCCAGGTGTTGTGTACGAGGTACAACTTAGGATGTTCTCTTGAGGCCAGGTGTTGTGTACGAGGTGAAACTTAGGACGTTCTCTTGAGGCCAGGACTTGGGTACAAGGTGCAACTTAGGATGTTCTCTTGAGGCCAGGTGTTAGGTAAGAGGCGAAACTTAGGATGTTTTCTTGGAGCCAGTTGTTGGGTACTAGTTGCAACTAGGATGTTTTCTTGTAGTGTGGTGTTGGAATAACTAAGGTATAATAGAGGCGGAACTAGGATGGTTCCTATGTTCCTATGCTTCCTTTTCCCTATTATTTAATGGCAGGTATATATTTTGTTTTTCATACGCAAAGTACTTGACAGAGATAGTTTACAACGAACGAATTATTAACTAAATACAAGAGTTTTATATAATATATAATAATATTTTTTTAATAAATTACACATTTGTTTATTTTAACATTTAACATGAAATACACGGTTTATAGGTCACAAATACAGTAAGTACGATCTTAATAAGCTGGTCGTATTTATTTATATCGAAGAAATAGACTTAACATAATATTGGATTATTTTAATACTTATTTTAATTTATTGTTATAGTATTTTTTAAATTTTATATACATTGGTTAGTTAGTATATAGTAATATCACATTTTAAAAAAATGTTTGGGGGATATAAAATCCACTAATATGGGTTTACATGGACAAATAAAATTGAACCTTTTTGTATTATAAGATTTAAACAATTTGCTTCAACATGTCTTGTTGCTTTGCAATTATTGATGAAACTAGAATTTAATATTATTTTATGCATGGCTTATAACAACAACAAAAATCCATAAATACGTGAAATGTTACTATTGAGGAATTGGAGACATAATAACACTTACTAAAACATACAATTAAATTATATTCCTTAGCCAAAGTATCCTATTTCAATAAATAAGATTTTAATTTAGAAGCCCAAAATAATAACCACTGCAGAAAAAAATCAGTCAAGCTACTATCTAGTTTAATAATAAATCATAAATCTTCACTAACAGTCATAAGTTAACAATAATCTATTATAGAGTGTAGGGATAGAATAGCCTACACCATTGTATTTTACCATATGTTAGCGCCTTTGCAGGTAGGCAATCTCCGCAATACAGCTAAGTACTTAAATCACGTTTCAACGCCGTTAGATATATTAAAACAGTCAGCCTACGAGTATACATTGATATTTTAATTATTGGGTTCCCAGAGTGTGTTATTGGAGTGTGGTTGGACTACATACGTATTAACGAAGGAAGCCATACATGTGTTATTTTACTAATTAATATTAGTTTTTATAATCGAACAAATTTCTTATGACTAAAATAACAAAGGTTCCTATTACTTTTTAATGGTATGAGAGTACAATGCGATAAGTTAATGTTGTAGGTTTTAGAACAATGTTCTTTTTAGTAACGTAAAATAAGAATTGGTTTGAATTTGCTTAATTAATTATTCATGTCCCAAAATATTTCTAACCGTCACATACAGATCGTTCTTGTAATTGATTTTGTTTTATATATTTCATATAACATTCATAAACAACCTAATCTGTCGTTATTCAAATCATACTTAATTAGTTTAACTTATTTTTATGCTTCATTATTTTCAATATTCAAAGTTGTAATCAGTATTTGTATATAAAATATCAGTGTCGTTTTTTATTGCGTTAAAAGACAAAAATATAAGAATATAAACTGATGAATTTTGACAGATGTAATATTCCGAAGGCAAATTGTGCTCCTTCAACTTTTAAAAACTTCCGTAACGCAGTCAAAATAACAGTTCATCAATCGAAGTTAATGTTGAATGTTCATTCACGTTCACTTTCATCTCATTTATTTCAAATCCAACCCTCAATATATTATTTTCCACGCTTTCATTTTATTGTAGTTACTTTGCCTCTCTGTTTCGGATAGTTGCAAAACCACAAAGAAAAGTAAATAAAGTTGAATTTCTCAAGGCCACAGTGAAGTACACTTGGATTAAAAGTGTACATCTTAGTAAATATGTACTAATTTGTAATATGATTATCCTTTAGGGTTTGAGGGGACTAACAATGGTGCTGGCACTACCATCTGCACGGTGAACTGGTCACTAACTACTGGACACTTCGATTACGTTATTCGACACCCATTAGCTCACTATGGACGTGACCTATGTTACTTTCTTCTTTGTGACAATGCAAATGAATTCAAAAGGTTTGTGATGAACTAGAATGGTATAACAATAACTTAATGAACTAGAACTCACTACCACAACCATAACTTAAGTTAAGCTAACGTAACCAAACCAAACCCAACATAACATAACCAAACCTAACATAACATAGCTAAACCTAACATAATATAACTAAACCTAACATAACTAAACCTAACATAAGTAAACCTAACATAACATAAACAAACCTAATATAACCTAACCAAATCTAACATAACATAACCAAATCTAACAAAAGATAACTAAACCTAACATAACCTAACCAAACCTAACATAACATAACTAAACCTAACATAACCTAACCAAACCCAACATAACATAACCAAATCTAACATAACATAACTAAACCTAACATAACCTAAACAAACCTAACATAACATAACTAAACCTAACATAACATAAATAAACCTAACATAACATACCTAAACCTAACATAACATAACCAAACCTAACATAACCTAACCAAACCCAACCAAATCTAATATAACATAACTAAACCTAACATAACCTAACCAAACCTAACATAACATAACTAAACCTAACATAACATAACTAAACCTAACATAACATAACTAAACCTAACATAACCTAACCAAACCTAACATAACATAACTAAACCTAACATAACCTAACCAAACCCAACCAAATCTAACATAACATAACTAAACCTAACATAACCTAACCAAACCTAACATAACACAACTAAACCTAACATAACATAACTAAACCTAACATAACATAACTAAACCTAACATTACCTAACCAAACCTAACATAACCTAAGTAAAGTAGTTGTAGTGAATTAAAAGAAAAGGCTCTTTATTCACGGAAAGGTTTGTTATTTATTTAAACAATCAACACTATAATTCTGAAGTTATTTCGTTGGCAATACAAATAATACTAATTACAGTAGTTTAGTTAAACCGATACTTATAACTAACTTGCTTTTGTGCTGGTCTTGGTGTATAATATATTAGATTCCGTGGCACATACAACATGACTGTCATAGGTAATAATCTTAAAAAGAAACATGAACATAAATTGTTTCAGAATCAATACGCAAAAAACAGACAACGTATATTAGGCAATATAGTACTCATTTATTGGTTCTAAATATAAACATGGCATATTTGAACTCAATATCTGCTGGTTTGAATCTGACTCACATTTAATGGTAAAACTACGCAAAATTGAGGTCTTAAAAGTATAAAAAGTTAAAAATATTAGAAAAGACAACATAAAAATCACACTGTCAGAGCTTCAAATTTGCGTGGCAGATAACATTATTAGATTTTATCGTCTTATGCTTATTGATAATCGCTTCCCCTTCATCAGAAATAGTATCAATCTCAATTCCAAGTAAGAAGTTGGTTTAGGCAGTGGTGTTTAAGATAAACTATTGTTTTATTAATGTTATGTTAATGCTATACATTAAATCATTGTCAACAGCATAGTCTGTATATTTTAATAATGTAGTCCAAGAAAGGTTATAAACTGGGCTGAAGCAAATCTTCAGTTAGTATCAATAAAAATTTTATGGTTTCAGGTATTAGTTAGATAAATAATTGTACATAAAATACAATTTCCAAGAACTTTTAAATAAAACAAGTATTCCAATAAATTATTTTGCCAATTTTTTCGAAAAAATTTCACGTGGTTATATAAGACCTTAAAATTTTTTCCTAGTAAGGTTTTTGTCTTCCAATACCTTACTGGATTATCATTAGTCACTTAATCTACATATCCCTATTGTTTAATGCATTTTCTCTAAAATATCTATTTACACTCACTATCAATCACTCTTCATATGTACATTAATGGTAAAAATAAACAGTTTCCTTGAATCATATTGTTGTAAATCCATGTTAATTTTTATCCAGCACAAGTTTTAATTTGAGAAAAATTTAATGAAATGAATTACTGGTGGTGTGACAGAGATGAATTAATGAATGAGAACTTCTGGCATATGATCCTAAAATAACATGTATTTTTTCTACAACCTCTATGTTATAAAGTTATTAGCCAACGATAATTTTAACAAATTAAAAATATTTTAAGTGGATAATAGAGATAATCTATTTTGTAATGTCTGTTTGTTTTGAATACTTAGAAACATGATATTTACATCTAATAATGATTACATGAATGTTAACTTTCTAAGAGAAAGGCTTATGTTTGTAATATTAAATCTCCGGCAAACAACTTATGTAAGACGCTTATCTGTATTTGTTGAGTCAGCGTTATGCTGATGTGGCACTCAGGAGATTAAACTTCTACCATTGAAATGTTCAAGGAGCGGATTGAACCTGAACAATGTAGCAACATCTGTATATTATCAACCTACTTTTATACTTAGAATAACTTTAAAGACTAGAACTGTAGACATTTCTGTGATATTTTTAGCAAACGAAATAATATTTATTTTCTTTCAGCAGTAATTTTTAATACAATATTTGTACAGCATATTTTAACCCTTAAATAGTGAAAAAAATGTTAAAATCATTATTTCAGTTCAATTAGAAAAATATAATTCAGTTTATATGTGTATACATTCTAAATTAGACATAACTAGTATGATTTCCTTAACCAAAATTTACTGTAAGGAAAATAAAAACTTTTATTTGACACAATATAATATTAAAGAGGTACATACTAATACTACTATAATATATATATATATATATATATATATATATATATATATATATATATATATATATATAGTATTTAGTAGTATATAATAGTATTTAATTAACATAATACGTGTTGGTACATATACAGTACAAGTAAATGTTACACAACACAAATGTATTTCAATATAAGCACAAAATGCACAAATATATTACAATACAAGTTCAAAATGCGCAAATATATTACAATACAAGTACAAAATGCACAAATATATTACAATACAAGTACAAAATGCGCAAATATTATGGTACTTATTTGTGCATTTTGTACTTGTATTGTAATATATTTGTACATTTTGTACTTGTATTGTAATAAATTTGTGTTGTGTGACGTTTACTTGTTCTGTATATTAATATGTGCGTATATATTTAACATCACTCTCTACTTTATAACTCGCGAGACTTACTGCGGCACTTGGCCTGCGCGTGAGGTGAATAGTACTAGGAGTGGAGGGGAGGGCAGTTCCACCACTCTCCACCATGCGACTTATCTTACATTTCCCATATTGCCCGTTGAGCTGCAACGCCTGTGTATGAAGAAAAGTATTTCTTTTCGACTCCTTTGTTGTTTGTTTACATTTGTTATTACGGCCAATCAGAAAGGTCGTTTTAAATTTTTTTTAAACTAAAACCTCTTAATGCTAAAATAAACAACTAGGCTGTCTTTGTTAGTTCTCTGGAAATCGGCACTTTAATTTGCTTATAAATAAAATTATAATCAATGTATCTATGAAAAAATAAATAAAAAACAACTTTAAGCATGTTATTAGTAATAATCGTGACAATAATCTTTAAAAATAATTTTTAAAAATCGAGTCAACGATCTCATAAAATAGAACAACTTTTTAAACTGCACTACTGGAAAAACTAAAAACAATAAAAAGGTTAAGTCAGGTTATAAACATATATTTACATATCAGAACATTTTATTTTCTATGTTTTATTTACCATATGGCACACACTGGCTCGGCGGCTCCCCCCACTCCAGTTAGTTTACTGAGCATCACCTGGCCAAGTGTCTCGGTAAACCTTGCGAGTTATACATGCTTGGCTGCCTTGTATGTGAACTTTATTTAAATGTACCAACCATCAGCTCTATTTGGGATTCGAACTCAGGAACTTAAATTCTATAGTAGAAAGCCTTAGGCGTTAGTAAATATGCAGCTAAGGTATTGTTTATACCTTGAATAAATAACAGTTTACGTTTGTCATAGTTTATATTGAGTTTATTTTTGCTTTAAATTGAAAACAAAATAGAACATATTATAACAGATTATGGTTTAAAGAAAGGCTAACTTTGTTTTCTAGTTCTACAGGGAACAGTAAAAACGGAAATACAAATATCATATTGAGTTGAATAAACTATAAATAAAGTTCAATAGTTTTAAATGTAAGTTCAAAACATTTAACATTTATTTTGTAAAGTTTTTGGACTCTCCGGAAATGTATGAGCATTTTATTCATAACATAGTTCTTCCGTTTCAGTTTATAAGTGATTTTGATTAAAATTTATTGAACTCAAACTTAATATAGAGCATAAAATATATATTTTTCGATGTTTTCGCTATAAGGTCATGTTATTTTATGATGAGTTTAGTTGAAAATAACGTATTATCTTACAGTTTTATTTTAAAATTCATATTGTAAACAGTATTACAGTATGTTTTTATTAATGCACTATTTTTACCGACAATTGGTAGAATTACTTTTTTAAATAAAATTAATTTATATTTAGGTAGATTTTAGAATATGTAACTGAATAATAATGTTTGAACTTAGTTTATTAGTTGAATAGAAATTTACAACATTACTGTCAATATTATCTCATATTTCCTACCCAACACTTCTCATCCCGTATAGTTCAGAATGGTGAATTATTTTATATGTTAGTAAGTTTTATTTATAATATACGTCTTCCTTAAGTTACTAAAGCACTTTTAACTAGCTAAACTTACTTTTTAATTTTGTAATACATTGGATTTTGTTTCAACGTTTTATTCCTATCTTAAGACTGTATAAATTCTACTTATTGCACCATTTCTTTTTTATTTAATAAGATTAATTTCATTGTAATCTATCATGTACAAATCATAAAAAAATAGATAATATGACAATACTTTTATATAAAGTAAGTGTTTATTTAAATATAATTATTATTAAGAATTGGATTCAAATTGTTTTCTCACTATAGTTTACCAGTTTATATTTTTTCCTTTTGTAGTTTTTCTGCTATATTATAATTGGCTCATTCACAGTATTCAGACATTATACACCAACTGGCCCTGTGCGTATTTTAAAGTGTATAACAATTGATTACGTGAGTGTAGTATGAGTTTGGAAGACCTGTGTAGTCTAGTTATTAACTAAAATCGTCTGTTCTTTAAAACGAGCTATTTATCAAGAAGCAAATAGACTACTAGGGCAACTAAGGGTCTTACAGCTGTACGTAGAATCTGAACCACGTAGTATTGATTTTCAGACAAGCTCATAGTGATCTACAATGCAGTAGGATTTATTCCTTAAAAGAGCTAGGACAAGTTCCTTTAACTAATTAGTAAGCACTAGTGGCGCAGCGTTGTAGCCTAGCTGCTTGGGGACAAAGTGTTGTGGGTATTACAGGCGATAGGTTCTATACACGGGTTTAATACCAGCATGGCTTCCGCTCAATGGTTGGCATCGACGTGGTCACAGCTAGAGATGTCTGAGGTGTCCATGTTGGGTGATAGTCAAGGTCTAGATGTTGTATAAGGGAGAGAACTGAGTGTCAGATTTATTAATTTGCTGAAAATCAAGCAAATACCATGTGGTTCAGATTCCACAACGCTGTAGGTCCAGTAGATACCCTGGTTCTTGGGCCATTATTCATAAAAGGTCCTTTCTGAGCCAAGTCAAAATCATTTATAAACGTGACTACACAGGTTATCCACTTATCCTACACTTAAGTAATCATTCATATTTGCCTTAAAATAAACGCAAGCTGTGTCGGCATCTAAACAATTCTTGTTGTTTTTTTTAAGTAGGGGATTTTAGACAAGACACAAACTGTCTCTTGTAGCGCGCCAATGATGGTGTTATGAGGGAAAAATCCATTCAGACCAAAAGGGTTAGTACCAGCCAGATGTGGTAATTACCAACGGGATCATTAATGTCGAGGTTATCTGGGCTCTCAGAGACACTAGCCATTTGTGTTCATGTATTGAGAATTTCAGTGATGTGTTTGTTATGCATAATCACTGTATAATTATAGGGTGAATTGTATTTTTCGAATAAAAAAAGGCTGTTAGAACTAATTTTGGAATGTCCCATGATAAATCATGTAAAGGATACTTTCTAGATAATAAACTCCTCAAATGTCCTTCTCTTTGTATATTAAAAACTTTACTATTCACGAAGAAAATGTTTATCTTTTTTTTTAACCAAAACTCATTCACATAGGAATTCAAGAGATGGTAAACCCCCAGCATCACAGTACCTTTTATCAAAGGCATTCAAGTAAAAAATGCATTAAGTTATACAATAAATTAATTACCAAATTTGTTAAGGCCTGAAACAAAAATTAATAAATTTAGAAAATTAATAGAAACTCTGTTGTTGAAAAAATAATATTATTTGGTAGCTAACTTTATGAATGATGACCTGGATTGTCTTTGATTGTCTTTTTTTGGTTCATAATTGCTACTATAAGTGTAAATACGACTATTTTACATTTTAATTTTGTATTATAGTTTTGTTTTGCGACAGTAAATTTGATTTGATATTAAGAAATAAAAACTGAAATTAATAAAAAAAATTATTATTTTATATTACAATAATTAAATGAAGATCATCTCCGCAATAGACCTTTTTTGTCAGAAAAAAGGCATTAAGGGATGTACAAAAGAAACACATCTATATAGTTTTAGTGCTTAAGTACTGATTGTAAATAGTATTAGACCTTGCTCATTAGCAATATGAAATTATCAGGGCCACAAAAAATATACCGTTATTAAAATAAATTGTTCAACAAAATGAATAAAAATATGTATGTATAATATGAATACATTTATGTGATGTCGATATAAATATTTAATAAATAAAAAATACTACATCATATAGACATAGTTTATTTCAGTTATGCTCTTTTATCCAAGGAAACCGTGTAGGTAACTTGGGAACTCAAACAGTTGAGAAAAGTATCAAGGTTGTAATGTATGTTTCACATTTAACCACAATGTTGTAACTGTAATGAAAATACTTGTTCTAAACAACAGTCATTAAGATTTGTTGTTGCTTTCCTAAGTACTTAAACAGATATTTATATAATAAATTACTTAGTATATTTCAACATTATTTCTCTCGAATTTATCAACAATACCCAATTAAAGCAGTAAATAATTGAAGAAGTTTTATCTAAGCGAGAACAATTTAATTAATTGGAATGTTTTATAGTTACAATTTTAGGAGAAACCCGTGTCTACTTTTGCCACTGAAATTATGTGTACTCGATTTTTAGGGTTGTGCACTAAGAAACTAAGAGGCCTATGAAAAATTCCATCACACCATTGTTTTTCCTTGTATAATTGTAGATTATGACATATGCATTTTCCTATAAGTTTTAGTAATTTTTAGCAACATGCTACTATAGTTTTAGAAACAAAAATAGCTCGGGAATTGCTCAAAATCCATAAATATATTTCGTCAATATTTTAATACATTAGCAGAAATATTTTCTATAATTTTTATTAATTTCAAAATTTTCACTATTCAAGAAAAATATTTCATATCAATACCAACTGGTTTAGGCATTATCAGTTTCACAACTTAAATAGAAAACATGTCCTTAAAATGATACAAAACAAAATATAATATTATAAGTATGTTTAATATCAATGAATTAAAAACTTAAATTATTGAGTTCAAAATCATGTAAAATATAGTATTAAACTGGATAGTATCAATTAAAAATAATAGTAAATTCTTCTAGGTTGCTATAATTTTACTGAAAAATATGAGATATCAAATTATTTTTAAACAAACAAATAAGTAACAAATTAGTATAATAATTTTCTTATACTATTTTTATGGTATACGTACTGTCCACTCTATGTGTTTTTCTTATTTTTATTTTTGTTAAATAATATAGTTATTTTTATAACGCTATCTTTAGTTTCTATTGTTAACAATCATTAACAGGGATAAATAAATAACCGTATAACTAAGTAGTATTTGTTATATGATATTAAATTCTTTGAGAGTCTTATTTTCTGCTGTATTTTCTGACTGAACCATTCCTTTGACCTCAAGTTTGTACTTTCAAAGACCTTTAAAATGAGGTATAACTCGAGGTAAGCTTGCATTAAAAATGTTTAAAACGTGAGGGCTAAATGTTTGATATATGGACATGTACATAACTGGAAAGTTTCATTACATTTTTTAAAATAGTAAAAAAAATTTTTTTTTATTCGGTTTTTCCGCTAAAAAACTATTATATACTTCTTTCTTAGCTATGTCTCTAGTTTGAAAAAAAGTAAGCCAAAAAATTCGGCAAGGCCCTTGTTCCATATAACTAACCCACGTGTTTCCCAAATATATTAAATATTCTTTATTTTACCAATTCACGCTTAAAACCACATTGTACTTCTTAAAGTGTTGCTAGTATGTGTCTCTTGTGTGGACATAGTCTTTGTTAGGCGGGACCGAGCCTAACGTTAATGCTTTTTCATGTACAACGTTCCATTCTTTTACTTTGTCTTCTTTAGTTTACATGTTTGAATATAATGCAAATATAAGATCTTTGTGAACTATAAATTCTTTAAAAAAAATAAATGTTGCCTTCTTTTTTAGAATAGTAAAAAAATAATAATAATTAATTATTGTTATTAACACAGTTGTAAAGTAGAATTCCAAAAGCTATGTAAACATTAAAATAAACTTGTAAGAGCAATCAGCTGACTTGTGACAATTAGTTACAACAGTGACTTTTTATTATAAAAGTAACAAGTGCTTTCAAGAAGCACCTGTACTTGTGAAATTGTAACTCCAACTACTCGTACTAGTGAAATAGTGAATATGTAACTTGTAACTTTCGTGAAACAGGCCTTGATGTCAACTACAGTCTATTTTGACGCTTTATTCCACTATTACCGAATGAGATCTTCATGCTAAAATTGAAAATAATTTTCATTTACCTATAAATGAATGTAAGTAAATTTTAATAAGGCATGCAACATTTTTAATGTAATTAAAATTTTAATAGAAATACATAAATTTTAGTTTCTTTCTAGATGAGTAACAATAGATTTGTTTCTATTAATAGCTAATTGCATCTTCGCTGAGGCGACGGGTTCATCTGCCTTTGGTTTTTATGACAGAAATACAAATTGCATACTTCAAGTGTTGCCAGTTTGTGTTTCTTGTGTGGACATAGTCTTTGTTGGTCGGGACCGAGCCTAAAGTTAGACAATTAATGAATCTCATTTTAACACAAAAAGTTATAATTTAGAAAATTGCATAATGTTATGGGAATGGGATTTATTCAACATCAATATTTAAATACCTTTATGGCCATCTTCAAGTTTTTCTGACAATCTGAGAAGGTTCAAAAGGAAAAAAATATTAGTAGTGACATAGAGATAACATTTAATTTAGAAATAAAGGTTAAATAGAGTACCATAACTTGCTTTACAGGCTCGTTATAAATTAACGGCATTCCCACACTATCACATTGATGTCTCTTCCATCTACTCACAATAACGTACGACGGTGTGGATCCTCCATCCCTCCCACAGACAAACTTTACATTAACGTCGTGTACATTACAGACGTGTATTATATTGAATGTTCTCTCACCCTCCACATACGAATCCTATATTGACGGCCCTACCTTACCAACTTACAGTCACGAATGACGTAGAAGGTCCTTCCACCTTACCACATAAAAGTAATACACAGACGGACATTCCATCCACCCACAATCTCCAACGATGTTGAAGGTATTGTAGACCCTCCAACAGATTAATACTATATCGACGAACCTTTCACCCTCCTACATAAAATTACTATATTGACGGCCCTACTTTACCAACTCACAGTCACGTACGATGTTGATGGTCCTTCTAACCACTCACAGTCATGTATAACGTTGAAGGTCCTCTCACTTACCTACAGACATTTATGAAATTGAAGAGCTTAAATTTACCAAAAAACATTTTACAGGAAGTTATAGTATGCATAATTTATCATTAGAAAAAATAAAAAATAAAAATAGTAAAACCTTTAATGAAGGAAAAAAGGACTTTTGACATAAATGAATGTCATTGTAAAAACCACCATCCAAAAGTTACATGGTATAGAATAGATATTCAACTTGCTTTGAGTTGCAGTTGAGGGAAACTTTGTGTACAGCCTCCCTACTACAATACAATTCCGAATGGCCTATTAAACTCATTTAAATTGTATTGTAAACTGGTTTTCTATTCTCTTTTTTGTGCTATTATTCTATATGAACTCCTTGAAAATGCTTTAATTTTTATGACTAAGGCCGTAATCAAGTGCATTTTCTAAAACTGCTTTTCAGAAAATCTATCTCTATTCTCAACCGACTCAGGAGTTGAGGACCCACTTTAACTCTTAATCCTCGAGCAGTATATACCCTTGATCCTTTGATCGACCCAATAAAACCGATTGGACCACTTCAGCCAGCTTTGAGGAATGAAGTGATCATGAAAACGAGATTTCATAAAAACAAGTCCTTGTGACGCAATTACAGGATTCGTTAATAAAATGCAAAAAAAAAAAAAAAAATGTGACTTACAAATAATATAACAATCATCACACTTTTTAATAATAAACAATATTTACACGACCAACTCTCTCGACTTTATTTTATAAAACTAAAAGTTATTTTGAATTAGTTTGAGGACTGACCTATACAATGTTGGATTAAGATAACAATTATTTAAAAATAGAAAGAATAAAAATAGAGAAAAATAAAACATAAAAAGGTGAAAGCTGTTATTGGGTATTTGGAGATTCTTTTCGTCAAAGTTGTATATAAATATATATATATATATTTATATATATATCGTATGCACTCGTATTTCACATTCCAGCTACGTACCAAAAAAGAATACAAATTAGAGTAATGAGCAATATATAATAATACAATTAAATCTACAGTACGAGACACTTGTGTCTTAGTGTATAGATATTGATCTCCCGTTACAGAGCTAAATCCAGGTATTGTAACCATTCAACACACGCTTCTACTTTCCAGCTGAATGAAGACCAGCTGATCCCCTCAGAGAAGAATGAAATAGGCACTCATTCACTATGTGGAATGATGTTCGCGTCCACAGAAATCCTAAGGTAATACGTGTGCCCTGGGTGGTGCTAAACGAACGACAGTTTTGGTATCTGAATTGTCACTTGTACCTAAGCCAGCTGTCAACAAAAAATCAACGAGATTGTTTATGGATACGATTGATTATCAGATTGTAAACCTTCAAGCGGTTTGCTTACAGGTTCTGTTGGGCGTCATCCTATAAATTAAAACAATCAGGTAATTTAGTTCACTCACCTTCTAAATTTATTACTTGATAAATTTTGATGACATTTTTTATTCAAAAGATAATTTTGATTTATAAGTCGTAACGGAGCTATATTTATGAAATTCCCATTGGTTTTTGTCCTACACGGCGTCTAAGTTGCAATGTTATTTTTATCGAATTAATTCTAATTGACCAGCTGGTGGCATAAAAGGAAAACATTTGAAATAGACTTATTAAAAACATTGGTTGTTAATAATTGTTATACTATAAATAGAATGCAAATCAAGTGCATTGAGTGAGCTACCGTATATGAATTTAAATAATATGATTTTACTTAATACAGTTTAATTACTAATATTTGAAGTCAAAAGTTAGGAGCTCTGCGAGTGACGGGGCTGGCACGCGGTGCGTGCAGGTGTGTCCCCTAGTATTATGTATACAATAAAAGGCCACACAGTGTAAACGGTTATAATAGTGTATTTATTTTGCATATATATTAATACAAGTTTAATTATCATATGTGACCAAGTTTGATATACATGAAACCCTAATGATTATGGAGGGTCTATCATGTTGGTGGTACGGTCCTTAAATATGAAGCTTTTTTTTCTCAATTTTAAAGTAGAAATTATACATAGAGATCAGAATATGCATGCCATAAATCCCTGAACATCGGCCAGTGCAATTAAAAAATATTTCTAAGTTTATCAACAGGTTTTATTTTGTACTGTATCATATTATTATGAAACCATGATTTTCCTCTTAGGTAAAGTAATTGGTCACATTTAAACTATGTTTAATCAATTTTGTATAAATTAACTACGAATATAAAACATCCATCATAATGAAAACCATATAATATAAGTAAATTATACAATAATATAATTCTAATAATATAATTCTGTTGTTACTGAAAACCATGGATTGTATAGTTATAAAATATTTCACTTTTTTATAACTTTATAATTTAGCTGCAAACTTTGTGTGTGACGACACAGAACAACATTTACTAAAGTCTTAAGTTGAAGTCAAATATTTCACTCAAATGTATTGTTTGAAAACTTCATTTAAACATAGAGTATAAAGGATTTTAATTAAATGCAAAGAGTTTCCACAAAAATAATATTAATTCACAAAATAACTTTGGAAGCAATAAGGGATGTAAACTGCAAAAATCCTAGTAAATACAGAACATGTTAAGTTTGTGGTTAGAGATAGTAATAGAGTTATATACAAGTTTATATTCTTCCTATCTACACGTTATATTCACTTAACCTTAGTGCATATATTGGCATTTGTTCTTTCATCACTAGAACCATAACATTGATGATATGGATGTAAGATGTCATTGAAATCATGAGATACCAAACATTTGCTCGTATTTAATAGTTCTCTAAGGTCTAAGCAATGTAATAAATGTATCAATCAATGTATTAGTATGGCTTGAAAACAGTAATTTTTAAAATAAACTATAAGTTAATGGGACTTAAACTGTGATTTTTATTTTATTGATAATAGAAACAAGCTTCTATAAAAAGAATTTAATTTTTTGTAACATAGTTACAGGAGTAGTTTCTAAAATTCATAAACATTAATATATTAAAAAAAATTATATAACACTCGTCACACTTTGTAATAATCCTAACATGACAACTAAATATAAGACAAAACTCACTTGACTCTAGCTCACTCCTAGATGAAACCTGTTGGGGAGTCAGGTTTTGTCATGTCTAGGACCTATGCCAAATTGTCTTTGAATACTTCCTTTTTTGTGCATTTATAAACTCTGCAAATATGAAACTTTTAAATAATCCAGCATGTGCAACTTGTTGTTTTTGAAATATTACTTAGTGAAAATATTATCCTTAAAAGGACGGGATGGGAGAGGAAAAGTGAAAAAGGAGTTTATCTGCTTTTAGTATTTCTGTCAGGTATCCAAATTGATAGTTAACGACCCTCCAATATAAAAAAGGAAGTAGCCTTTTACAATGTCAGGTCTCTTTGTTTCACTTTTATTTGAAACTTAATCGTGATGTGAAGTGGAAGTTTCCAAATACTAAGTACCTATCGTTAATGGTACCTGTACAGGTATTTAACTTAATATATGCTTAGGATGGTGTCTGCCTTTTACAGTTGCCTTGGATGAACAGGAAATCCTTCTGTAAATACTCGCTCGAAAATACTCGAACTACTCGCCTCGACTCAACTCGAACTCAAAAATCACTACTCGCACACCCCTAGTATTGACCCACCCGCACACCCATACACGTACGGTGGTATTGACCCACCCGCCCATCGTACGTGTATGGGTGGCCGGGTGGGTCATCACCACTGTACGTGTATGGGTGGGCGGCCGGGTCATCATCACTGTACGTGTATGGGTGGGCGGGTTGGTCATCATCACTGTACGTGTATGGTTGGGCGGGTGGGTCATCACCACTGTACGTGTATGGTTGGGCGGGCGGGTCATCACCACTGTACGTGTATGGTTGGGCGGGCGGGTCATCACCACTGTACGTGTATGGTTGGGCGGGCGGGTCATCACCACTGTACGTGTATGGTTGGGCGGGCGGGTCATCACCACTGTACGTGTATGGTTGGCGGGCGGGTAATCACCACTGTACGTGTATGGGTGGGCGGGCGGGTCATCATCACTGTACGTCTGGGTGGCCGGGCGGGTAATCACCACTGTACGTGTATGGTTGGGCGGGCGGGTCATCATCACTGTACGTCTGGGTGGCCGGGCGGGTAATCACCACTGTACGTGTATGGGTGGGCGGGTTGGTCATCATCACTGTACGTGTATGGTTGGGCGGGCGGGTCATCATCACTGTACGTCTTGGTGGCCGGGCGGGTAATCACCACTGTACGTGTATGGGTGGGCGGGTTGGTCATCATCACTGTACGTGTATGGTTGGGCGGGCGGGTCATCACCACTGTACGTGTATGGTTGGGTGGGCGGGTCAACATCACTGTACGTCTGGGTAGCCGGGCGGGTAATCACCACTGTACGTGTATGGTTGGGTGGGCGGGTCATCATCACTGTACGTATGGGTGGCCGGGCGGGTAATCACCACTGTACGTGTATGGGTGGGCGGGTTGGTCATCATCACTGTACGTGTATGGTTGGGCGGGCGGGTCATCATCACTGTACGTCTTGGTGGCCGGGCGGGTAATCACCACTGTACGTGTATGGGTGGGCGGGTTGGTCATCATCACTGTACGTGTATGGGTGGGCGGGTTGGTCATCATCACTGTACGTGTATGGTTGGGCGGGCGGGTAAAATGTTGTTTGTCTGTGTCAGCAATAAAACTTAACAAGCCTTGTGTGGCACTGATTCCTAAGCCCTACATTACAGTGTAAGAAGTCTTGTGTGGCACTAACTATTACGGAAGAAGTGTCAGGCTCCGTTATCCCAGGTAGGTAGGACGGAATGATAAAAAAAAAAAAAACTTAAGATGAAAAAAAGCTGTAATATATCACACAAGTAATATAGTATGTGATTGATACATTACGTTGATCTTACACATTTTATATTTTACATAGAAAGAACACTCAATGTAGAAAATATAGAAAAAAGTGGATAAAACATAAACCACTAGAATATATGCAATTTATCTTTCAAGGCCATTACATTATATTACATTCCAAGCCGAGCCCAAACCATTATTACTAGCCCATAAATGTCATTATACATGAACTATTTCCCTCATCTGTTATACAATGATTATTCATATCAAATGAAACAAAGTTATTCAGTTTATATATTAACTAAAATATCTTACGTTTAGTAGATAGGCTGGTTTAGTCACCTCATTTTTACTTACTTCCACCATTACAAGGATTGGAGAATAATTTGTACAATTGAAAAGAAGAAGGAGGGATGATGTTATTTTATCAGGTGAAGTTAGGGATAAGAAGCCCTCTATAATACTGATGACCAACGGATTAAAGGTGACTTGCAAACCATCACCAGTGATCGAAAAGGTGGGCTGCGTGTAAAGACAGGATCACCATGAGCAATCACCCATCCGAAGAACAGCCACGCTCGATGTTGCTTGACGCCATTATTTTGTGATAACATCGGAACCCTCCTCTCAAGGCCACTGACAGCGTTTAGAGAGGATGTCTGAATAATAAATGCTTAAAAAAGGTTCATTAGTTGTTACGTTTCGTGAATAAATTCCGACTATTGAAGAGAACAACTAACATTTGGATAAATTAGGTGATTTCATTTAACACTATTAAACATCTGTTTTAGTGTTTTAAAAAATTAAATGTAAACAAAGGATATAATATAAATTACATAGAGAAATAAAACAAACAGCTGTGTTTCTATAATTTCTCAACATCCTCCCCCCTGGTCGATCTCGACAGGGAAGGCCAGCTGGATAGGTCGACAAATCTTGGTTCCGTTGGTAGTCTGAAGGATGATGGTTTGCACATTACCATCCCTTCCTATTTTTCTTTCAACTATCCATGCCCTCTGCCACAAATGTCGAGGTTGGCAGTATTCTTGTAGAAGCACGATATCAACAACTCTACACTCCCTTGAAGTTCTGTTAGGGCGTCTTACAACATTACAATTCCTTAGATTGAGGACATATTACTCCTTATTCTATTGAGAAAGTGCTCCTATAATTTTTCTCTCAATCTGACCTCAAGGTCAGTCTTAGTCCTAGGTTCACAGCCGGTAGGCATGGTCGTGAACCATTAAGAGGACGGCTTGGAATTAATGTTTCACAATGATCTTGAGTTATTCCACCAATAGCGTTCTGGGTATTTCGAAGTATACATGAGATTTCCCCTATATCTTTCTTAGGTAATCCCCACCATTCGTTCCTACCAACCTCCCCACCATTCGTTTCTACCAACCTCCTCACCAAGCTGCAGAAATACGTATATCTCTTTTCATCCATAATCCTGGAACGTCGAACTTAACAAGTCTACGATGAGATGGCATGTGACAAGATGCAGTGTTACGATCCAGTGATTGAAATGTTGATCTACTAAGTTTCTACTGATGACCCTCGACTGACTACCAGCATCCAGAATGCATCGTGTACGTTTACGTAGTCCATTTGGCCCTGTGATCCAAACACTTGCCGTTTGAAGATAAGTGAAGTTCTGTATATCAACGTCTATATTCCCCACAGATATGGGTTCAGGTAATTTTGCATTGCAAATAAAATTTTCAATGTTATCTGAAAATTTTTCTATTTTACAACGGGGAGATTTAATACATGATTTTTTTCTCCCACCATGGTGCGTTTATGGGTAGGCGGGTGGGCCAATACCACGGTACGTGTATGAGTGGGCGGGTGGGTCAATATCACGCTACGTGTATGGGTGGGCGGGTGGGTCAATACTACGGTACATGTATGAGCTGGAGGGTGGGTCAATACCATGGTACGTGTATGGGTGGGCGGGTGGGTCAATACCACGGTCCGTGTATGAGCTGGAGGGTGGGTCAATACCACGGTACGTGTATGGGTGGTGGATGGGTGGTGATGGAGCACTTAACAGTGGTTGGTGTTGTCTGTATTTTCATGCCGGCATTTGCTGTTAACGTCAAATTGGGAGCTGGCATAGATTTATTCCTTTCGAAGAACTGAGTCGTTTTTAAGAATAGCTCTCTTAGAAGTGACAATATATTCTTCAAATCTCTCGTCATCAGTCTCATATTCTGCATCTGCCAAGTTTTCTTGAAAAATATAATCGAGAGTTATTAGCCGATCTAAGACTTCTTTAAGTCTAATATGATTGTATTCATATTCTGAAATGTCAGTGAAAGTATCACTATTTATTGCTGTACTGAATACGTCACAGCCGTTGTTTCCGTTTTTCGTCTCCTTTTACGTATGCTAGTTACTTATCAGAGTTGTTATCAGTCATCATTATTACTATTATCCGACTAATAATGTCGAGTCCATACTCGACAGATTATTTCCCTCACTACGCACTGTCTTATGTTCTTAGTACAGTCACTGCTAGAAGTATGGATCTGTCATTACATAATAATACCACTTGGCACAGTGTTTACATTGGGTCTTCTATTGTGTTGTTTAATCAATTGAGTTATAATTGGGGTATTTCTAATGGTTTTAATGATAGAATAATTATTATCAGTTTCCAATATAATTAAGTTTGTTCTAACTATAGTTAACATATTTTACAATTATTGATTGATTATGTTTTGTACGGAACTGTACCTTGCAGCTCACTGCCGCTGGAGGGGAACTGTGGTGGGAGAAATAAATGTTCTCTCTCCTCCACATGCCATTTAGTTTGAGTTTATGAAGACACGTGAATCAGTAATAGGAGTGATCAACTAACCGAACAATCAGAAATAAATAGCTCTAGAGTTCGTGAGTTCTAGGTTCGTGTCGTTTAGGCTATCGTGTGGTGTAGAGACAGCTAACATAAGGCCTTAGGCCTACCTAAGACCATTGAACGTGGCATAATAATGAGTAGTCTTCATTCTATCGTAATTCGTATATGTCTGATTATATTTATATGTACCTATGTATTATATTTCTCGTGTTTCGACACCAAAAATGTTACGTATCATGAATAAACTCGGACTCTTAATAGAACAACAACTAGCGTTTTGAAAAACTAGGTTATTTTATTTAACAATATTGAACATCTGTTTTAGTTTTTAACAACATTCATACAAAGAATATACGATAAAATACATACAGAAATCAAACAAACAGCTCCTTTCCTCTTAATTTCTCTACAATTAGTAATACATATTCTTACAATTCTGTGGATGTAGTAAAAATGAACATCAATTTTGTATTATTTCATTGTGGCTTATTTGTAAACATAATATGAATTATTGATCCTCCCAGTAAGCAATTAGAACCAAATCTGTTCAGGAAATTAATGCTGTTTGTATCCAAACTGTTATGTTTCATTGGACTGGCCCTCCCACTTACCCTATGTAAAAATAAATTTAGACTTCAACCCATCCAGGATATCTTAGTTCAGTGGACCCAACGTAAGTTATGGCAGACATACTTATCTAAATATTTATGTAGACAAGTAGTACATAAATAGTATCTTTTATAAGTATAAATAGTACATAAATAGCACAAACACTCAGAAAATATTTATAATTGATACTAGTTTAAATTGTAGGGCATATTACTCATGTAGAAGGAACGTATGCATGAAAGAGAAATTAGCATATTTATAGTAAATTTTAGAGTATCAAATATACAAAGCGCAGAATATGGTTAAAAAATCCTTTAAAGTTGGTCTGTTGGAACAGTTTTGTTTTATATTATCGAAAACATGTTCCTTAAACCATAAATCAAACTAATGGTTAATTTGAAATAAAAACAAAAATACAACAAATTAATAAAGGCCTTTCTCAGAATCAGTTTCAAAAACTTCCTATAGATCCCCCTAGTTAAAAAAAGATCCGTTGCAAAGTCAGATCCGCGTGAAATTAACGTCCAATCCCACACATGATGTAAGGAAAAGTAGAGTTCACGTTTATGGACGTCAGGAACCCAAAGCCAGCTGATTTATATTTAATCTACCTACAATTGAATAGTCGTAGTTTTCTATATTTAATTTCCTGCTAGTTTATTACAAAAGTTTATTTATTCACAGATGGTTGTAAAAAATACAATACATTTAAACAACTGAGATCATAAAGTAAAAAACTGAAGATTGATGCTTACGTTAAGAAAACGTAAATTACAAGGGTAATATTTGTATGGATTTTACGTTTTATTTAGGATGTATAGCAAATAATAGGAATGTAAATTTTGTTATATTTACGTGAGTTGATTATACGCACACATACAAATAAATAAAACCAGTTTGAAAGTCACGTAGACGAAAAAATAATAAATTATTATTTTGAAAGTTTACGGAACATCTAAAAATTGCAATTAAAAGATTTTTTGCTATCCATTAAAAATGTATAGTGCACATTAATACACTTTTAATTATAGTTATAAGTAAACTGATTGTTCAATCTATAAATAGGACATATTGTATACAAATTATAAATTTTATAATTTATACGATTTTCAATACTTCTCAACCAAATAGAAGTAATTTACAGAAATAAATCACTAATATACTAAACCACTCTGAAGAAGTTCAATTTAAATTCAAACTACAAGACTCAGTCTAGTGTAAAATTAGCTATTTACTGTATCTGACTGCGTCAACATCAGAAAAGAGTTCATTAAGACGGTTAATTTTAGTCTGTATTCTACTGAACACAGTAAATAACTTTCATAAAATGTCTTTTGTGAACTTTCATACAATTTTTATTTTCATATTTTGATAGTAGTTAGTATGAGTAGTTCATGTATTGTAAATAATTTAGACAAATATGTAGGATTTCCATAAACTTAGCTTTAGCTTAAAAAGTAAAGACTAAAAAACTGTGTGAAAAGAGATTAATTAATATATAATTTTCATTTAAAATAATTATAGTATGATATAGTTTTTAGTTTTAAAGGACATTAGATACTCATAATCATGAAAAAATGTGAAACTATATTATTACTAAAATACCACAAAGAACATATTTCATGGTGGTTATGTAATATTCGACCCTAATGTTACCACTTGGGGGCTGGATGAACATGATTGTTTCACTCGCCATGTTTAGTTTAGTTTGTTTTAATATTATAAAAAAATTTCATCAATCCTACTATAAATTATCAGTACTAATAATTTTTCATGTAAGTGGCTTTTTATAATAGTAGAACAAAATTATTAGTTTTAATAATTTATTGTAAGTGTTGAAGATATTTACATGAAAAATTATTAAGGTGGTTTCAAAATTGAAATTTGCCTCTGAATGCGATTTATCTAGGATTGGATTCTGATGATAAGATGAGGTAAAACAAAATAATACGTAAGTAAACACTCCAGAAAAACATTCTCAAACAGTATATATTTATAAACCACCTTTCTACTACACGAGGGCAATAAAGCCATTAAAACATTTTAAGAATATGAGTGAAGATGAAAAACCATTAACCTATTGATTCTTTAGCATTAATACCTGACTACTATTGTCTATATGCGTTTTTTAAGCACTTAGGCAAGCATTTGTGTATGGTGTATCAGTGAGATGTTTTGTTTACGTAGTGTGTATCAGTGAGATGTATTGTTTACGTAGATTATAGTAGTGACATGTTTTGTTTACGTATAGTGTATCAGTGAGATGTTTTGTTTACGTAGTGTGTATCAGTGAGATGTATTGTTTACGTAGTGTGTATCAGTGAGACGATTGTTTACGTAGATTATAGTAGTGAGATGTTTTGTTTACGTATAATGTATCAGTGAGATGTTTTGTTTACGTAGTGTGTATCAGTGATATTTATTGTTAACGTAGATTATAGTAGTGACATGTTTTGTTTATGTAGGGTGTATCAGTGAGATGTTTTGTTTACGTAGGTTATATTAATTACATATTTTGTTTATGTAGGTTGTATTAGTGAGATGTATTGTTTACGTAGGTTATATTAGCGACATGTTTTGTTTACGTAGGGTGTATCAGTGATATGTTTTGTTTACGTAGAGTGTATCACTGACATGTTTTGTTTACGTAGGGTGTATTATTGACATGTTTTCATTACGTAGGGTGTATCAGTGAGATGTTTTGTTTACGTAGGTTATATTAATTACATGTTTTGTTTATGTAGGTTGTATTAGTGAGATGTATTGTTTACGTAGGATGTATTGGTGACATGTTTTGATTACGTAGGGTGTATCAGTGAGATGTTTTGTTTACGTAGGTTATATTAATTACATGTTTTGTTTATGTAGGTTGTATTAGTGAGATGTATTGTTTACGTAGGATGTATTAGTGACATGTTTTGTTTACGTAGGGTGTATCAGTGACATGTTTTGTTTACGTAGGATGTATTGGTGACATGTTTTGATTACGTAGGGTGTATCAGTGAGATGTTTTGTTTACGTAGGTTATATTAGTTACATGTTTTGTTTATGTAGGTTGTATTAGTGACATGTTTTGATTACGTAGGGTGTATTAGTGACAAGTTTTGATTACGTAGGGTGTATAAGTGACATGTTTTGTTTACGTAGGGTGTATTAGTGACATGTTTTGATTACGTAGGGTGTATCAGTGAGATGTATTGTTTACGTAGGTTATATTGTTTTGTTTATATAGGTTGTATTAGTGAGATGTATTGTTTACGTAGGTTGTATTAGTGACATGTTTTATTTATGTAGGTTGTATTAGTGACATGTTTTGATTACGTAGGGTGTATCAGTGACATGTTTTGTTTACGTAGGGTGTATTAGTGACATGTTTTGTTTACGTAGGGTGTATCAGTGAGATGTTTTCTTTACGTAGGGTGTATTAGACGTAAATGTATTGAATCGTTTCCGCGACCTGTTACTACGAGTTTAATTTTTAAAAGGCTATTTAGAACATTTGGATAAATTTTTTTAATTGTGCTATAATATGTATTAGTAACTAAGCCTATTCATGATGTTTTTATTAATTTCCAACTATATTCTACCTATGGATGTTATTAGTATTAGTGCAATATTATCATAATTTAATCCATCAAGAAGGTATGAATCAAATCTCTGTTTATTTCAATGAACAACATTTGATTACTATATACACTCACGTGGGATATTATATTACTAAAGGATTCTCAAATTAAGGAGAGTTATGGTGACATTTTCCATTAGCTATGCGGTGATTAACAAAAAGAGTATGATGGGAGGAAACAAATGGAGAATAATGTGGCATGGAATGAGTTAAAACAACTTTATTGCCTCGTAAATATCAGCCTTAAAGTTCCTACTCTTATTATAGCTCTGAGCCAGTTCTTCAAAAGTAAGCCTGCTCACTAACACTCATACATACGAAATAACCCTATGTACAAGATAGGAGACCTTCGCAAATACAAACATGTTGAAGAAATAACCTCTATAATAAACTTGCTGCGCAATGGCCGCAATGTTAAATAATTGAAATTTTAACATTAAGAGGGACTGTGTATTTTTATTAGACATTTAAAAAAAATGACGATTAAAATAAAAATAGTTCTTAATTATAGTTAAAATCCATATTTTAGTTTGTGTTTTAGTTTTAGTATGTGGTGTAAAAGAAAAATTATAAAAATAGGAAACTGTATAGCCAATGAAAATTCTAACATTTGTAATAAAGGAAAGAATAAAACAATGAAACTTTCTTGCATGATATACTACATAGTCTAATAAGAACATACATTTAAATTAAAAATAAATTTGGATGCAGTGACGTATAATCCTTGAGATAGGGCTTGACATATGTGCTGAGATAAGAGCTGGCACTAGGGAGTCAGAGCAGCATGCCAAACTCTATATCATTCCCAGTATTTCCTTGGGAGTAGGCTGATAAATATTTTGTACAGTAAGCCTAAAATACCTAAGTAACAGGGAACATATGTCCCTGAAACATTGTTTGATTGCAAAACATAACCCTGCATGCAAAAGTTAACCTTATTCAACTTAACATACCTTAAAATTGTTCATCATATTACAATCAAATGTAGACTCGGTCCAAAAGCCACGTTTTTGTTCAGAAAATAAAAGGTGTTTTTCTTTTAAAATATGCTTTAAATTTGTAAGATCCCAGTAACACCTTGCCTATGATACAGTAACTCCCTTTCAGTATAATACCTAAAAATCTAATATAATAGTGATTAGTCGATGTGTTTTATTGTAATCGTGAACTATCAAATAAAAAATGAAAACTAAACAGTCAAGATAAAACAAAGACCTCACATCGCTCATTCAATACAATGGCAATGGTCCTCCCTCTGCACATACACGTACAGTGGTAATGGTCCTCCCTCCTGCACATACACGTACAGTGGTAATGGTCCTCCCTCCTGCACATACACGTACAGTGGTAATGGTCCTCCCTCCTGCACATACACGTACAGTGTTAATGTTCATACCATTTGCCCATACACGTACAGTGGTAATGGTCCTTCCTCTTACACATACACGTAAAGTGGTAATGGTCCTCCCTCCTGCCCATACACGTACAGGTGGTAATGGTCCTCCCTCCTGCCCATACACGTACAGTGGTAATGGTCCTTCCTCCTACACATACACGTACAGTGGTAATGGTCCTTCCTCTTACACATACACGTAAAGTGGTAATGGTCCTCCCTCCTGCCCATACACGTACAGGTGGTAATGGTCCTCCCTCCTGCCCATACACGTACAGTGGTAATGGTCCTTCCTCCTACACATACACGTACAGTGGTAATGGTCCTTCCTCCTACACATACACGTAAAGTGGTAATGGTCCTCCCTCCTGCCCATACACGTACAGGTGGTAATGGTCCTTCCTCCTACACATACACGTAAGTGGTAATGGTCCTTCCTCCTACACATACACGTAAAGTGGTAATGGTCCTCCCTCCTACCCATACACGTACAGGTGGTAATTGTTCTCCCTCCTGTCGATACACGTACAGTGGTAATGCTCCTCCAACACACCTTTACTCGTTCCAACATACCTTTACATTGATACACCTCAAATACCATAAAAATAATGGCCGTATTATATGTGACTTCAGAGAGTATCCCCTATCATTTCAAACAAGACACAAAGATATACAAATTTTGCTTCGAAATTCAAATCATCAAATATAAAATCATCATTAATTCATGGGGGTTAAAAAAAAATTGTTATTATAAACCAATGAGTACAATAGATTTCATCGTAACACTGTATGTCCCTCGAACTGGAAGCTATTTTTGGCCTTACCAGCAGGACAATTTTGACGCATTTATAGACAACTGTTATGAAATTTATAAAGTATGTTTATATACTGTAAACCTATAATGTTGGGTATCAGTATGTTTGTAAAGAAGTAAATCATAGTATAATATAGAACATCTCCAAAATATGTTTTGCCAGTAAGTCGTAATTTATCAAATCGTGTAAAATTGGGGGACTATGCAATGTTTCTATATAAAAAAAAAAAAAAACTAAATGCTTATAAAAGCCAAAACATAAAAATTTTTATTAAATATACACATGATAAATATATTATGACTTAGTTATGAATAAAAATACCGCACTTCACTTTATTAAACTACTTAAAAATAAATATAACATGTCGTAGAACATTTGTGACAGTAATTTCATTATTTAGTGCGATCTGCCCCCTAAGAAGGAGTAGATTGCATTGTATTAACATTACATGTCACTACACTAGCGCTTCACAACTGCACCAAAAACAGCTGATAATTGGAGAGACAAAATGTAGAATTAGGCGAGAAATATATATTCTAGAAATTATTTTATTCAGCTGATTTCATTGTGAACTGACTTAGAATGTTAATGTACATATATACAACACCAGAGACAAAGATAAATATGGAACATAGTTTTTTTTAAGTTTTCGAAAAAAATCCATCTCAAATTAAAGTCAAATTGATAAAGTGGCTTCGTGAGAGCACCGAAGAGTCAAACGAAATTGAAAGCTGTACTAAAACACATATTCCTGTACAAAGCATTTCGATGTATTGGTGAGTACTTACTGAACTACGGGGAATAAGGAAAAAAGGTGCATTAGGATTGACACTAACTTAAATATAAAACAAAGTTTAATTTTTGAATTAATGAGAATTTATATATGTATGAATGGTAAATTGAACAAAATATTAAATTTACTGATATTTAAAAAACAATGTTAAATTGTCATAATGAAGTAATGATATATTACTGTCTGTGTGTGTATATATAACTTCACATATTACCCTAAAATGAAAGAAAGTATTATTTTTGCTATTTCTGGTGAATTCTTGTCACATTTAAATGACTCTTAGGCAGTTTTGTTAATCCAGTATGGACATTCCAACAATCAAAGCCGGAATATTGATTGTGAATCTACAACAATATAGAAAACAGTGTTAAAGTCTGCTACACAGAATGTCACGGCCTCTTCACACATTTGTTGGTAAAACGCCCAATACAGTGTTGAAAGGTCATAAATAAGGAAAGAGTCATGGATCAAGATTATCACATCTTCTTCCTCCAAAATATAGACACTTTCCTTCCTCTTTATAAACACTTTTACTTCTTATAATATTAGATCCTTAAAATTTTAACATTTAAAATCATTTATATTTTTTATAATATTATTTTATGATTGGAGAGTCTAGAGATAACAGCAACCAAGAACAAATTGTAAAAATAAAAAAGTACTAATTAAAAAAGGGTATTCAAACAAATAAAACAGCATTTAATTATGCTTTTAGAGCAGTATATAAATATTTACTTAACGGGGTCGTTACCTCAGTAAAAAGACGCAAAAATCTGGGTTTCTATATCCAACGATTCGATTTATAGAAATAACCGTATGAAGTGTCATTTGAAAGGTGAATACCTTTTCTAGTGGACCATACTTTATTTTTTTTGTAAAACATTTGGTGCATATTTGTATACTTTTATCACAATTACTTGTAAAACTTTAGATGTCATTCTTGACAATTTTACATTAAAAACTCACAGTATCAACTTATGATCTACTGCAATGGACCTTTCATAATTATAAAGTGTTTATTATAACTCATTATAATAGTAAAAATGAACCGTACAGTTTAAATAGGAAAGCGTGTTTTGGCCTGATGACGGTAAAATTGCATTGGTGTTATAGATTTACCTGGAGCTGTCGACTTTCTATCGGCGGCTTGATAGTTTGTAAAACTGCCACCTTAATTTGACAATTGTTGATCTATATATAGGCTTGTATGGAATTGATAAGGGTAAGTATCAATCATATGGCGCTGTTAAGGATTGTAATAGTCCTATTTAGGACCATTTATTTCTTATTTTTGATTGCATACAAGAATTAAGTCCGAAGTTCTATATTATCCCCACGTTCTGTAAAGAAATGTTTACGAAAAACTATGCATGCCCGACTACTATGAAAGTACAGATCAAAGCGTTCGCTGACAGCTCTTTACAATAATGATTTTTTAAAACAATGTTTCATTGGCCAATTTTTGAATCGATCTATTGATGGATAATTTTTTCTGCAGGATCAATAGATCTTATTTATTTCTGTAGCTACTTGCCAAGTGAAGACATTTCAAAATCAAATTTAACATGTCTCTGAGAAAAACTAAACAACTTTCTAAAATTATTTTTTGTATTGTATTCTCTACTAGTCTAAACATTCAAACTAATAGTATAACACAACAGAAATGACTCAGTTATAAGTTATGATCAATTGAGTAGAACAATCTATTTAAAGTAGTTTAGTAAATAGTGAGAAAAAAAATGAAATTCTTTAAATTTCAAGATAGGAGATATTTTCTCATAACGAAAACTATAGTTAAGTCTTTATTTGTCCTAAAATAACTTCTTTTGGTGTTTTCATTAGACAAGTTAATAATAATATTTCGATTTTTTACCGTACGTACTATTATTACGGTCAAAATTAACTGCTACAAAACTTGTGCCATAAAAACTACTAACCTTTCTAGATGTATAGTGTATTAATAGGGACTGTATTTCAAGGCTGACTATAAATATAATCCCTCTACGCAAAAAAAGATGTAATACTAAATGCTACAAGAAGAACAACTTCAAAGTATGTATAGATAATATTTTAAATATTCCAATGAATGCATATACTGTTCATATTAGTTTTGGGTAACACTATAATACAAACAAGTGCAACTTAAATGTCCCACTTTGAGCCACATTTATTCTGAAGTATGTGCACTACCACAAGTGAGTGGATGTACGCAGTGCTAATATTAGGAAACAAGATGAAGGACGCAGTGCGGCAAACTTCAAGGGCGAGGCACGTGCTCAGAACAGTTACTCATTTAAATTTACAATGTAATAAAACAGCAACTTCCAAAGTAATCTCAGCTACTGTTGAGGGAATTGTGTAGTTGTGCATGATTCCTATCCATCTACTGTTGAGGGAATTGTGTAGTTGTGCATGACTCCTATCCATCTACTGTTGAGGGAATTGTGTAGTTGTGCATGACTCCTATCCATCTAGTTCTAGTATATAAAGTGAAGAATTTAACAGGTAATGTTTTTTTCTATAACACATCTTCTATGAAGGACGAGGCACCTGCACACTAACTTCGTTACTAAAGTACAGCATAAATGTTAAACGAAATAAGTCGGCTGCAACCTAATAACGAAGAGTGAGGTCATAAACAACATTGATACCAAATAAACTGCTTACTTAGTTTAACCATAAAAACTATAAACCAAATAAACCATAATATATTAGTTAATACGTTCACAGAAACATAAGCTCCCAAAATCTTATTAAGTGAATAAACAAAAGCCATTGCGCATCATTGTTAGCTATATATTTTTGACGTTTCCTACATCATCCATTTTTTATTCACAATTGTTTTAAAACTGACAAAAAGTTAACGGCGGTGTTATTTTACCAGGCGGAGTTAGGGTAATAAATCTTCTCTAACACTCAACCTGGGGACCAATGGCGGATGACTTCCAAACCACCACCAGTGCCCGGGTAGACTGGATCAAGGTAGTAGTCATGCAAGAGAGCCCTCATCGCTCACCCATCAAAGGAACAGCCACGCTAGAATTTACATACTGATATATTACGATAACGTCAGAACCCTCCGGTTAAGGCACGTTTTAGTGACTGACGAGAGCTGTGCTAGTCTTTTAGTTACTATGACCAAAATAATGTATCAGGATATATCTTTATATTAGTGTATAATAAATGTAAAAAAATTATATTGCTGATGAATAAAAAAAATAAAAAAAATATCAAACGTTATTATTAATACGATATTGGTTTGTTTGTAATAACTAAAATAATCAATAAGCGTTGAAAAGACTTGTTCAAATGTTACCTAACAATTGTTTGTATTTCACACACCCAAAAGTCTTATCGTAAATCATAATGGTTATACGCAATCTTTTTTGTAATGTTTACTTGTGTGTATAATTCATTACTTTTGTTAGGTTGTGGCCATAATTCTATATTTCGTTTACTATATTACATGAACTAAAATGACTTTCATTTTGTAACTAATTTTAATGTAACCAATTGACGTTTACTTAACAAAAAATATGTTAAGTTTTTTATATTCACTTATATTTTTTATATCCACTTAAAAAAATAATATTCAAGTGTTTAGTTAAAGTTTAAATATTAACATCTTTTATAACAAATATTTATGCGTAATTATGAAATCAGAATATTTTAAAAACTAAAATCAACATAAAAATCTTATTAAATATTTATGGAATATAAAATTATACAGCCCCTCCCATTATATTTATCAATAACACGTATTATATTCCATTAAATATTGTAATATCATGGGGACATGGCTTGTGAATTCCTGAGGGTGCTAAATCTGTAATATTAATTACCACTGTACGTGTATGGGTGGGCAGGTGCGTCCTTACCACTGTACTTATATGAGTGGGTGGGAGGATTAATAACACTGTACGTGTATAGGTGGGTGGGTGGGTCAATACACAAGATACATTATTGGCCACCCTCCCTACCAGCATAAACAATGTAATGTACTCATAATTAATCTACTTTCAATAAAAAATCTAATTAAATGAGCATTTTCTTACATCCAAAGCATCAGTATGAAATACTTCACCTACCAAATTTATAGATCAAAATATTTGAACCTATTCGAAAGTACAGAAAAAATACATGGAAACTATGCATTCTCGTTATAAAAAAATAAACACAGTTCAGGAATTTGTGAAGTACAGTTTTGTATTATTGTCTATTTACAGGTTTCATTCTAAATACATAAGCAGCTGGTTTTTTCAATCTGCTTGTTTATCAAATCATGACGGGCCTTTAAATTTACAATAAAACATAGCCCTCTTTGTACCTTAGTAAACTATCGTTATTTATTAGAAGGAAATATAAGGACATAAGAAAAAAAAAATACAAATGAATTGAAAAAAATCCATGTTTGTATGAAATGCTAAGAGCTACTCAATAGTCATACGACAATGACTAATATTATTTAGTGGGATCTGGAATTGAAGAGTGGAGACAGAAGTCACATGACACAGTAATAGGACTATTTATGTTAATTATTTGACTAGATATTGCATTATTTGGTATATAATACAGCTAATGACACATTTGACTTTGTTTACGTCTCCTGACAACAGACACCTTTTGATTCAGCTTTCACTAAAGTACGGTCCTTCATTAGATATATATTTATTCAAAGATCTAAAGGTGCGTATTTAATCATTTTACTGTTTAGAATTTTAACAAACCATTTCCGAAACATATTTTTCAACTTCGCGCGCAAGTTCAAATTGACCTATAGGTGTATGCACGATATTTATTCAACGTGTGAAGTACTAACTAACTTTTAGTTGGGAGATTGCACTACACAATCCAAAGCCTCGTCCACCGAGCCAACTCACCGTGAATTATTATCATTTTTTAAATTACAAAGCTATAAATGATTAAAAAGTATTACTATACTTCATTTATAGTCACTTAGTCGGCACTGGTGGCGCAGTGCTGTAACTCATCTACTTGGGGACAAAGTGTTTGGAAGATTGTAAGCGATAGGTTTCATGCTCGGTTCTCTTAATACCAACACGGCGTCCGCTCAATGGTTGTCATCAATATAGACAGTACTAGAGAAGTCTGGAGTGTCCGTGTTGAATGGTAGTCAGGGTTCGGGTATTGTGTGGGGGAGAAAACTAAGTATCAGACTGTCAGTTAGCTGAAAAATCAGACCAACACTACGTGGTTCGGAATTCACGTAGATATGTAGGTCCCATAGTTGCTCTGGCTATTGGGCTATTAATAAATAGTCCTTTCTGAGCTAAGTCAAACTCAGATAGTAACAATGACTACACTCGTTCATTTACATTCATCATACTCATTCACACCTCATATTCGCCCATATCTCTACGATCGGTGTCGTAGAGATGATTAATGAATAATGAATATATTTTATAAATTTTTTCCAATTTTGTGAGAAAAGAAATATATGAGAGAAATTATATATTTAATAAATTATTATTAATTAATTCACATTTTGACATAATACAACATTTAAAATAATCAAACTCACTTTGTACAACATATCTGTTCAATATTTTATATCATTATTACTATTACTATATTATAGCTATCACCAAAGGGACTCTATGTTTTAAGTATGATGCTTAAATATTTTGGAAAAAAACTTCGAAACATGAAAAGTTCTTAAATACGTTACTCAAACTCCTCGTACATCCTTTGGAAAAATATAACCTAATTATGTTGTTCCTTACCTATTCAACCAATTACCGAATGAACTAGAAGACACTGAAAAGTTAAGAAAAACATAAATTCATGGTTAGAGGGGTCTGTACCAACATTATGATAGAATGCATAAGAAATCTATTAACTATTTCATATTTAATATCTTACGTAGGCCTAAATAAAAGACCTGAAACACATCTAGGCTCAATTGTCTTGGCTCTCATTCACCTTTGCAGTGAAACACAATGACTTCAACAGAAATTACTATTTAACAGGGTTAGACAGCGAACATCACATTCATTAAAAATAATAAACTTACAACTTCCTCTCATTTGAGGTGACCATAAACATCCAGCACAAACTGACTATTGCCTCTCATTTGAGGTGACCATAAACATCCAGCACAAACTGACAACTGCCTCTCATTTGAGGTGACCATAAACATCCAGCACAAACAAATTGTCAATGTGTTTTATAACATAATAAACTGACAACTGCCTCTCATTTGAGGTGACCATAAACATCCAGCACAAACAAATTGTCAATGTGTTTTATAACATAATAAACTGACAACTGCCTCACATTTGAGGTGACCATAAACATCCAGCACAAACAAATTGTCAATGTGTTTTATAACATAATAAACTGACAACTGGCTCTCATTTGAGGTGACCATAAACATCCAGCACAAACAAATTGTCAATGTGTTTTATAACATAATAAACTGACAACTGGCTCTCATTTGAGGTGACCATAAACATCCAGCACAAACAAATTGTCAATGTGTTTTATAACATAATAAACTGACAACTGCCTCTCATTTGAGGTGACCATAAACATCCAGCACAAACAAATTGTCAATGTGTTTTATAACATAATAAACTGACAACTGCCTCTCATTTGAGGTGACCATACACATCCAGCACAAACAAATTGTCAATATAATAAACTGACAACTGCCTCGCAGTTGAGGTGACCATACACATCCAGCACAAACAAATTGTCAATGTGTTTTATAACATAATAAACTGACAACTGCCTCGCAGTTGAGGTGACCATACACATCCAGCACAAACAAATTGTCAATGTGTTTTATAACATAACAAACTGACAACTGCCTCGCAGTTGAGGTGACCATACACATCCAGCACAAACAAATTGTCAATGTGTTTTATAACAGAAATGGCGTTTTAAAATTACTATTTAACAGGGTTAGACAGCGAATATCACATTTATTGAAAATAATAAACTGACAACTGCCTCTCATTTGAGGTGACCATACACATCCAGCACAAACAAATTGTCAATGTGTTTTATAACAGAAATGGCGTTTTAAAATTACTATTTAACAGGGTTAGACAGCGAATATCACATTTATTGAAAATAATAAACTGACAACTGCCTCTCATTTGAGGTGACCATAAACATCCAGCACAAACAAATTGTCAATGTGTTTTATAATGTAATAAACTGACAACTGCCTCTCATTTGAGGTGACCATAAACATCCAGCACTTTTATTTTGTAAAGATAGATAATAGAAGTTTGTTTGAGTCTAGTGAGTCAAAAGTATCACAAAATCAACCAATTTAATCACTTTCATTAGGATTAATTAACCCACCCGCCCACCCAAACACGTACAGTGGTATTAACCCACCCGCCCATCCATACACGTACAGTGGTATTGACAAACAACACACATTGACAAACAAATTGTCAATGTGTTTTATAACGTAATAAACTGACAACTGCCTCTCATTTGAGGTGACCATAAACATCCAGCACAAACAAATTGTCAATGTGTTTTATAACGTAATAAACTGACAACTGCCTCTCATTTGAGGTGACCATAAACATCCAGCACAAACAAATTGTCAATGTGTTTTATAACATAATAAACTGACAACTGCCTCTCATTTGAGGTGACCATACACATCCAGCACAAACAAATTGTCAATGTGTTTTATAACATAATAAACTGACAACTGCCTCTCATTTGAGGTGACCATAAACATCCAGCACAAACAAATTGTCAATGTGTTTTATAACATAACAAACTGACAACTGCCTCTCATTTGAGGTGACCATAAACATCCAGCACAAACAAATTGTCAATGTGTTTTATAACATAATAAACTGACAACTGCCTCTCATTTGAGGTGACCATACACATCCAGCACAAACAAATTGTCAATGTGTTTTATAACATAATAAACTGACAACTGCCTCTCATTTGAGGTGACCATAAACATCCAGCACAAACAAATTGTCAATGTGTTTTATAACATAACAAACTGACAACTGCCTCTCATTTGAGGTGACCATACACATCCAGCACAAAAAAATTGTCAATGTGTTTTATAACATAATAAACTGACAACTGCCTCACATTTGAGGTGACCATACACATCCAGCACAAACAAATTGTCAATGTGTTTTATAACATAAATGGTGTTTTAAAATATAAGAAGAGTCTTTTGTCATTCCAATTAGTATTTTTTTCTTTATATTATTTGGCATGTTGTTCATTTGTCAAGAATAATGAAGTGAGTTTAGATTTATTTATTTATTCATGATAGTTATTAAAACGTTTACTTGAAAGTAGTATTCCATATAACTGATTTATTACTGTTATATTTCCATATACACTAACAGAAAACATTGTAGCTTAGATGTTGTAGAACTGGACGAAGATTAATATCAGCCACCAACACACAAAACCATTTCAATACACCAGACGAACTAACACTTTTACTTAACAAACAAAACGTTTGCATGCTGTACTACTTGCTAACACTACACTGCAATTTTCAACTGTTTAACAGATGTACAAAGTTCTTTTGAAGAGGAATAAAGAACTCAAAATAATTTAGGCTACCTCCAATAAGAGTTGTGTAGTGCAGATAGAAGTCGTCCTCTTACTTATCTTTCATTGGGAATCATTTATTTCATTAAAATTACATTTGAAAATGTTATGTTTAATTTAATTAAACATATATAAAATTTTTTGATGATATGTTTGATAGGTTGTGTTTACATTTAATGTTATGTTTACAGCTTATCTATAGTTGCTTGATCTCCCCTCCCATTTAGAATATAAAGAGGGTTCAACATAGAGTATGGAAAACTGCCGTTGAAAATGATAGTGTACTATTTGTTATTAGCTTTTTGCTAATTTTATTTTTTTTTATTATTAATATCTACTGTTGTTAACTACCTGTTTATTGTTGTTTGTTACTGTTATATTAAATAAGTGAATCACTACCTTATTTTTGTAATCCTTATCTTTTACAGAATAAGGATTGTGTCACTAATTTATATGTTTAGTATTTAAGTACCTGCCTTAAACCACCACTAAACTTAACTATACTTTAGGAAAAAAAGGATAATTGCTTTTGTAATTACTGGACCCCGTTGACATGTTCTTGGCGGGGCCACACTGTTGTTCGTGTTTGTATTCTTTAAATAAATAAATAGGTATTATAGATAAAATTTCAGGCAATGAGAACATTTTATATAAATATCAGGGCCATTTAAAAGTCGATCTATAATTTTATAATGTTTATATACATTAAATATTAGTTGAAAACTACAATTACTATTTTTATTCAAGTGACAATGTGACTTCAAGTCCACAACATTATTTAATTCCATTTTGTAAAATTTCTATTGTATGTAAATGAATGTAGTATTCCTGGAGGTAACTAGTTGTTCGATAACATTGAACAGCTGAAGGCATCTCCCTTACTTTGTTATTGACTGCCCAGAGTCCAGTTCATTTTACACAACAATGAACATTTCCCCTAACTCTAAACTAAAGCACTACCGGAGTATTTATCTCTGAACCTTTGTTTGTCTTTCGTTTTAATTGCGACTAACCTGTTATAAAATCCACCAACTATTTATTTAGTGAACAACATCTTATATTTATTAGATTGAAATTTTTAATAAGACAGTATGTTGATTTATATACATAATGTATTTTATCTTCAGTTCAAATGTAATTAGTGTTTTTATTTTTAAGAACCACAATAATTTAGAAAATTAACTGTTTTGATTATATTTATTGTTAAACTGTAAATTACTGACCATACACCTGCGAATGACGACTGATGCGCCTATTTGAAATGTAAATTACTGACCATAGACCTGCGAATGACGACTGATGCGCCTATTTGAAATGTAAATTACTGACCATAGACCTGCGAATGACGACTGATGCGCCTATTTGAAATATAAATTACTGACCATAGACCTGCGAATGACGACTGATGCGCCTATTTGAAATGTAAATTACTGACCATAGACCTGCGAATGACGACTGATGCGCCTATTTGAAATGTAAATTACTGACCATAGACCTGCGAATGACGACTGATGCGCCTATTTGAAATATAAATTACTGACCATAGACCTGCGAATGACGACTGATGCTCCTATTTGAAATATAAATTACTGACCATAGACCTGTGAATGACGACTGATGCTCCTATTTGAAATGTAAATTACTGACCATAGACCTGCGAATGACGACTGATGCTCCTATTTGAAATGTAAATTACTGACCATAGACCTGCGAATGACGACTGATGCGCCTATTTGAAATTGTATCCATTAAGGATGGATACAAAGTTAAACTAAATAAAACTTGTTATTTTGTACACTGTTTTTACATTTATTAATAATTAGGCCAATATTAGTGTAGCATTATCTCTAGCACTAACAATTTGATTTGTTTTGAATAATAAATATATATATTCATCTTGGTGTTCAAAGTATTACACAATTTTGTTGATAGCTCTTATTTATTAGATAAAATTAAGTTACATGTCCCTAGAAGTAATTTGCGTTCATCCATAGTTTTTTACATACCTCGAAGTGTTACTGTACAATTTTATAATTTGTCTTTGTTTAAAGCACTTCGCCTACTGAATAAGTTTAAAACAGAAATAGATGTTTTTAATTCAAAAATGAGTTTGTTTTTAATTGAAGTAAATAAATTTCCTTCACTTTCATAAAATGGATATTCACTGCAATATTTAACTTCTTTTTGTTTCTAAATTTATGGTTGGATAAATATTATTTGTTAGCTCGCGCTACATAGTCGATTATTACTGTTAAGCCTGAATTATATATTTTTAGCATAGTTTACTTATTCTTGTACTGAAAATAATTGTTGTGTAGTTATAGTTTTGTCAAAATGGCTGTATTAGGGTTTTTTACCTGTAGCTGTTATGTAAAGAGTCATAAATAAATAAATAAATCTTTACAAATGTGCTTACTCTAATAATTTTCGTTTTGTAAGTGTATTTAGAGTGAATTCGTTTATTCGGATAATTGTATTCGCTTCTATATAAACGAAAATTGTTAAGAAAGAAAATGTATAGTTTATTCATTATTTTACCTCTGGAATTGGTAGTTAATACAATAATAGCATGTTCACGTACCTTTAAAGTGGCAATTCTATATGGTGGTAATGAATTACTATAGTTTCAGCTGCCACGAAGTCATAGGGTCAGACATGGCCCTACGATAAGTGGAGTTTGTTGGTGGCCGGCCTACTCAACATTAAGCCAACAATCGTCCCACCTTCTCAAGATCACTGCTTCGTGCTGATGGCGGGTAGAAATGATGTTCATAAGGGAATGAGGTGCTAGAGACCTGCACTAAGACATCAAATGTTTTAGTAACACCACTGACCACTAGGTGTGACCTTCACTCATCAAGCCCTGTTTAACACACCATCAGGCTAGTCAACAACTTTTTATCCGAGCAGTGCTGCCGAGTTCAGGGGGTTGAAATGCTGGATAAAAGCCAAATCTCACGACACTACTACACTTCACATGGCCTACATCTAAAGAATAGCAGAAAAAGTCTCCTCGCCGGCCTTATAGTGGAAAACTTAAAAAGAATGAAAATATTGAATAATCGACGCCGCTACCAGCCTCAAAAACAGCCCATAACAGAGTATCCTCCGTCAGCCTCTTTCCCTCTCCAAAGCCAACCACGACGATGAAGGCTCTGACCTATGCTGAGACCGCTTCCAAATCGATGTTCACTAAGAACTCTTTAGAAAATTCTCCAAAATCTATTAATATTAACATCCCTGCAGACAACAATGTTTTTTATACCATTATGCTCTAGAAACCACGAAATAGAGATATCCGGTCCACCGATACTTAAATCTCAAATTTCGACAAAAAATGTCATCTTTTTCACAGCTCCGAGTTCTCCATCAAAATTCTCATATTGCCACGAATAAAGACGGCGAGCTTGCCATATTGTATTATGAGTGCCATATTTTACTGTCACTGAAACTAGTTGAACATTTACCGGCCGGTGCATGTCACTGAAACTGGTTGAACATTTACCGGCCGGTGCATGTCACTGAAACTGTTTGAACATTTACCGGCCAGTGCATGTCACTGAAACTGGTTGAACATTTACCAGCCAGTGCATGTCACTGAAACTGGTTGAACATTTCCGGCCGGTGCATGTTACTGAAACTGGTTGAACATTTACTGGCCGGTGCATGTCACTGAAACTGGTTGAACATTTACCGGCCGTTGCATGTAACTGAAACTGGTTGAACATTTACCAGCCTGTGCATGTCACTGAAACTGGTTGAACATTTACCGGCCAGCGCATGTCACTGAAACTGGTTGAACATTTACCGGCCGGTGCATGTTACTGAAACTGGTTGAACATTTACCAGCCAGTGCATGTCACTGAAACTGGTTGAACATTTACCGGCCGGTGCATGTTACTGAAACTGGTTGAACATTTACGGGCCGGTGCATGTCACTGAAACTGGTTGAACATTTACCTGCCGTTGCATGTCACTGAAACTGGTTGAACATTTACCAGCCTGTGCATGTCACTGAAACTGGTTGAACATTTACCGGCCAGCGCATGTCACTGAAACTGGTTGAACATTTACCGGCCGGTGCATGTTACTGAAACTGGTTTAACATTTACCGGCCGGTGCATGTCATTGAAACTGGTTGAACATTTACCAGCCAGTGCATGTCACTGAAACTGGTTGAACATTTACCGGCTGGTGCATGTTACTGAAACTGGTTTAACATTTACCAGCTGGCATCACAGTGGATCCAATTTTTAACCTTTATTTTATTTTAAATGTTTATGTGTTATTAAAAAGTAATTGTATTTAAGTGTTGAGAAGACTATATTCCATGTCATGGAATAAACATACGTTCTATTGATCTGACGATGGTTCCGTTAAAGCTGAAACTATTGCCATCCATTACCACAGAAAGGAATTGCGACGTTAAAGGTACGTGAAACTGCTATTACTGAAAATTTCTAAGAAACGTGAAACCTCCACTATAGAGAAATTTTAATCGTAACTAGGTAAAAATTATTTTACAATAATTTGTAAGTTTACAATGAATAACTTTGCCTTATATTTTTGTAGCTGTAAAACTTTCTATTTATTTCTAAATAGTTTCTTAATTATCATATACACGTTATGTAAAAATACTACAAAAGTGAATGTCACACAGCATACAGGGTATAACTGAAATACTTGGACAAACTCCAGGAGGTTGTTCCTGGGGTAAAAAAAAACCAAAATGTTCTTATAAACATACGTCCTAAATATGCACAGTTTTCTGCCTGTCTGTCCGTCTGTTTTTTAATTATTTTTTTATCAGAAACCATAAAAGATAGAGTGTTTAAATTTTGGCACATATGCTATACTAAAAATATTCCATTAAAAAAAATCTTTAGAAATTTTTAAAATGACTAGTTAAAAACTTTGACGTTAAATTATATGAAAACTACACCCTGTATAAAAAAGCACACAAGTAAATAAGCTGTAGGACATTTCCTTAAAAAACAAACAATAGCTTATTTATTGAAAACAAACAAGAAATGCATAATTTGTGGTATTTTATTTAATATAGTTACACTTGAATTTTTGTTCTTCAAGTGTAACTAGATTATATAAAATACCACAAATTAGACGTTTCTTGATTGTTTTCAATAAATAAGGTATTGTTTGTATTGAAATAAATTTAATATAATTTATCACTTTTGTGATAACATTTTTAACTAGCCGCCAATTTGAAGTTTTTCAAAGAATTTTTTTTCTGTAATAGAATATATTTTAGTGTAGCATATGTGCCAAATTTCAACACTACCTTTTATAGTTGCTGTAAAAAAAAAAAAAATTAAAAAACACAGACGGGCAGACATACAGAAAACAGTGCATATTAGGACATATGTTACAGGAATTTTTTGTTTGTTTTGACCCCAGGAACAATCTCCTGAAGTTTGTCCAAGTATTTCAGCTACTCTCTGTATATGTTTTACAATACACAAAATGTAACTTACAAATACTATGGTGATAGATTTCGGTAAACCACAAACATTATACTGATCTTTTTTGCTAAAGCACGCTTGGCTTCTTCACAACAGAGAGATGCACAAGGGAATACTTTTTGAATCCCTCTTGAGGGAAGTAAACGTAGTTTATTGAAATCGATCACTTTTTACGTATGTTGTAATGTACTTGTGATGATTGACGTTTACTTTATCGTTGATCTTTTGATTTTGAAGGAACTTAAAAACATATTTTATATTTAAAATTGTAAGAAAAAACTATTGAATTATATGATAACATGTAAAACTCATTATAACTGTTGAGGATGCTGCATGGAAAATATTAGTTCAATCCCTTAGTTAGGTTTTTGATTAAATACAAATAAAATAACATTATTTTAAAATAAAAGTTAATACTAAAATTATAAAATAATAAAGAACTCTCCGGATTTTACAATTTCATGTCATCTATAAAAATAACGTCTTATAGTAAGACCACTTTTAAAAATCTGTTTTTCATACAAACAGAATAATATCTCTTCTCCTAAGCTAAATTTCTTTGTCTTCCCCTAAATTAGAGTATCAAACATGTTTTATTATTTATGCCGCCTAATAACACTGTTGACTCTGGGTCTGCATATTTCAAAGGGTCACATTTTTCCTTTTGTTTCATCCCCAAAGCCTAGTTAAGCTAATCCTTACCACATAAGTGTAATAAAGTTGTAAGTATTACCAATCATTACTAGATAATACTAGATTTCATTTTGAAAATCGTTTATTTACTTTTAATATTTTAATGTGCTCATTTTCCCATTTACATATGACATATATATATCTATCGTTTTTATTTAAGTGCATTCGTTATTTATTTCAATTTTAAAAGATAATTATAGGCAGTATTAAATTGATTTGTACATGTCCACTACCATGATTTGTACATGTCCTCTACCATGATTTGTACATGTCCTCTACAATGATTTGTACATGTCCTCTACCATGATTTGTACATGTCCTCTACCATGATTTGTACATGACCTCTACCATGATTTGTACATGTCCTCTACCATGATTTGTACATGTCCTCTACCATGATTTGTACATGTCCTCTACCATGATTTGTACATGTCCTCTACCATGATTTGTACATGTCCTCTACCATGATTTGTACATGTCCTCTACCATGATTTGTACATGTCCTCTACCATGATTTGTACATGTCCTTTACCATGATTTGTACATGTCCTCTACCATGATTTGTATATGTCCTCTACCATGATTTGTACATATCCTCTACCGTGATTTGTACATGTCGTCTACCATGATTTGTACATGTCCTCTACCATGATTTGTACATGACCTCTACCATGATTTGTACATGTCCTCTACCATGATTTGTACATGTCCTCTACCATGATTTGTACATGTCCTCTACCATGATTTGTACATGTCCTCTACCATGATTTGTACATGTCCTCTACCATGATTTGTACATGTCCTCTACCATGATTTGTACATGTCCTCTACCGTGATTTGTACATGTCCTCTACCGTGATTTGTACATGTCCTCTACCGTGATTTGTACATGTCCTCTACCGTGATTTGTACATGTCCTCTACCGTGATTTGTACATGTCCTCTACCTTGATTTGTACATGTCCTCTACCATGATTTGTACATGTCCTCTACCATGATTTGTACATGTCCTCTACCATGATTTGTAAATGTCCTCTACCATGATTTGTTCATGTCCTCTACCATGATTTGTACATGTCCTCTACCATGATTTGTACATGTCCTCTACCATGATTTGTACATGTCCTCTACCATGATTTGTACATGTCCTCTACCATGATTTGTACATGTCCTCTACCATGATTTGTACATGTCCTCTACCATGATTTGTACATGTCCTCTACCATGATTTGTACATGTCCTCTACCATGATTTGTACATGTCCTCTACCATGATTTGTACGTGTCCTCTACCATGATTTGTACATGTCCTCTACCCTGATTTGTACATGTCCTCTACCATGATTTGTACATGTACTCTACCATGATTTGCACATGTCCTCTACCATGATTTGAAATGTTATACTGCTATGCAAATCTTAATATATACCCCGGAACTCTCTGAGGATCTTTTTAGGTATTGATTGTGGGTCAAAAACAAGACATAATATACTATTTTAAAATTCCAAATCACCTCCGGTACACATATACCCACCATTTTGTATTTTTTACAAATTATTTTTTATTTTTAAAACTATTTAACCTATAGAGTTCAAATGTAGTATACACATTATTAAAACAATTTTCTTACTGAAATAAAAAAAATAAAAACTTTTTGCCAATTTCAGTTGCAATCCAAAAAAGTAACGTATAAAATCGGACGACAAACAACTGAGATTTGAGTATTTTTGTATTTAATCATTTACGTGTAATTGTGTACAGCTATGGTGTCGTTCCACGCGAGGCAACCTCAACAATACATCAGTGATATATTCTGATTACTTTTGTCCAAAACACTGCAATAAAGTGATTTATGACGTTATTGTAATGAAAATGCCCTTAGAAGCAACCGGAAAGAAGTTGCGGATAATGTTTGTTGTTATTAAATTAAAAATAATCTGTAACATTAAGTAGTGCTCTATAAACTAGAATTTTTGTAAATACTAGCTTTGTAGAATTGTTGAAGGCACTGGAATTATTAAAAAAAAATTAATTGTACGCTGTGCGCCAGTGACTTTCCAAGAAAAACACGAGTTTTCCTTTGCAATGAAATAAGGGAACGAAATTTTGAGCATTGTAATGTGAAAATAAATTTAATTAAAGTTTCAATTTATAATCTTATGTTTTTTTATTTTACTTATTTTATGTATACAAATTACTTTGCATCACAAATAATTTTTTAAAAATTTCAAGTTTTTAGGTCACTACTTTAGGTTAAAATACATTTTTAATTTAATAACAATGAAAATCATACGCAATGTCTTTCCGGTTGCCTGCTAAGGAATTTTCATTACATTACAGTCACAAATCATTTTATTGTTGTGTTTTGGATAAAAGTAATTAGAATAGATCTCTGATGTATTGTTGTGGTTGACTCGCGCGGTACGACACCATGGCTGTACACATTGACGCGTAAATGATTAAATACAAAAATACTCAAATCTCAGTTGTTTGTCGTCCGATTTCATACAACGTTAAATTTTTGGATTACAAATAAAATTAGTAATATATATATATATATATATATATATATATATATATATATATATATATATATATATAGTAATTTTGTTGTATTCTTAACCTTCTTAAAGTTATTAAGGATCAAAAGTTTCAAAGTGCTGCGATTTTGAAAATAATGAAAAAATGTTTTCGAATTTTTATTTCCGCAATAAAATGATATTAATAATCTGTATACTAAGAGTAAACTCTATAAGTTAAATAGTTTTAAAAATAAACAATAATTTGTAAAAAATACAAAAACGATGGCTTTACGGGTACCGGAGGGGATTTGGAATTTTTAAATATGCTATTATGTCTTGTTTTTGACCCACAATCAAATACCTAAAAAGGTCCTCAGAGAGTTCAGGGGCACCCTGTATAGTGAAATAATTATTTACTAATTTTTTACATCATAAAATATCACCTCTGGTACAAATTTTGATTAAATTTGGAGGAAAGATAACTTTTGTATTATAATTAAGTTAAAATGCCTTTATTATAGGGGTGAAGTTAGGACTGTAAAGTCCTTTCTAACACTTAACCCCACAAACACTTATCCCTATAATTATAGTGATCCAATAAGAAATAATTTATCAAAATTAAATTCCTAAGGGGTAGAAATAGCCCCTCATAGTTTCCTTTCTTTCACTAAGTCAACACTGGCATTCATTTAGTTTGATAATTCATTTAATTTAGCTTATAAGAAAAAACATAAACAAGACATAAACGCTTGGCAAAGTTGGTTTCCAAGTATTCATTTTATTTATACTAATTCTCACACGATTGCACTACTTCGTAAAAAGGATTCTTCCAAAGAAGTATACACATTGTAGTGGAATTGGATATCAAATAATACTAAAGTTACTTTTAAATATTGTAAGGACAAACGTATTAAATGTAAAATGTTTCGTTTAGAGTAGTAAGGTATTTGTAAACGTAGTTTTACTCAATGCACCGTATTTCTAAAATGTTTAATTTTAAAGGTAATTTTATATTTAGAATAAATATTGCAAAGTCACTGTAACAAAATAAACAGGATAGAACGTAAATAGCAAGTTTGGATTTATATAGGATGAAGTACACTTGAAACCTATATAAGGCCTCCATAACCATAACCAAAACCATAACCTATATGAGGCCTCCACTACCATTAATTATTACATAAAATATTATATAAAGTTCCCGTTCCCTGGTACATTTATGGAATTTTTGAAATGACATTATTAAATAGTGCATAAAGGTAAAATTTAATTATGTACTGTCGGTGTAGCGGTCATGTGCACCCGACTTAGAAGTTAAGAAATCCATGAACAATTAAATTACACCATAGTTTTTCTCATTTAATTTGAGGTTTGACAAAAGTTTTTTAAAAATATTCTAGTAAGTTTTATTAATATTTCTTTTACCTGGAACATACAAAGTACCACCATTTTACGTAGTTTTCTATGCATTAAATTTACACTTTTATTACTAAAAAACGAATCAGTGTTTCGCATTTATGTTTTCATACGTGGTTGAGAGAAATGCTTTCTACAATTTATTTAAACATTTCAGAATTTTAATTTTTCAATACTGTAACCGACAGTTACATTTAATGTGTGAGACCAATGACAATATTAAATCATAATTTATTTATAAATAATCTTTTTCGTCAAAACATATCTTCTTCCGAGCTGTCGTGTTTAAGTAACATTAAAGTAAAATTAATTTTCATTAAGAGTATAAAATCGCTTTTTGCTGTGTTAGAATAGACGAATATACATTTCTATAAAAAACGTACTGAATTGACTAGAGTGACTTTGTGAAGCGAGAAATTGCATTTCCTGGAGATAAACGCATAGCTTATTATCAGATGGTCAACTCAAATGGTGACCATTCGGACTGCCCTATTGTAGACTGCAGAACTCTAAATAGTCTCTCCCTGTCACAGTCCCAGATACATTTATGTATATGAAGTAAATATAACTGTGCTCAGAAATTGTATTTGTACCAAGATAACATAAAGTGAAACATATTTTTATGTTATTAATTTTTAACTTGTAATTTATAGTTTTTTATTTCATAACATTGGCTATTTTTGATGTTATCTTTCTAAAATACCAGTTGTTATTTTCAGGCACAAAGTTATATTTAATATACTAAAGTCTTAACAATGTTTTATTTTTAATCTCACCACTGGCCAACTACAAATCAGTTATGTTATTATTAATAAATGTTTTATTTTCCAATTGAAAGACAAAGGTAAAAATAGTCCTCCTTAAATTAGTTTTGTAAGGTACCAAACATTAAGATTTACTAGTTCATTTATAGTGGTTCTTATTTAAAAAAATCTTAAGTACCTCTAAATAACTGTTATGCAAATGTTATTTGAATATAGAAAAAGTAATTTTTCCTAGGAACATACAAACCGGGGGTTTCTACCGTAGATATTCCATCACAAATATTGTTTTATAACCTGTAATATGTTGATAATTTTTCTTGAGGTAAAGTGAAACAGGTTAGAGAAAATAAATGGATTATCTTTTTACACATAATATTTTGTTGAAAGAAGGAAAATTTTTGTAATAAAAAAGTGTATTTATTATTATTAACTACTGAAGTATTATACAATAGGAGATGCTTTTTAAAGTATAATAAAAAACTAACAACTGCAACTTAAACTGTGAGGATAGTAATACGTTTTTATGTTTTTTCTTATTTATATTTTTCATAAGATTTACTTAAACATAATTTCCATTCGATGAAAAATCTAACACTGTACTATAACGTTTTACTAACACTTTGAAAATTGGGAATATGGAATAAAACGTCGTTAAAGTTTCAGGATACAAATTACGAGTAAAGACAAGTTTCCTGAATCTGTGTTGTTATAGATAAATAATTTCTTGGAGTAAATACAGTCGTGAGTGACATTAAATTTCTGTCAGCTCTAAGTTTTAGCTTGTATGTGAAAAATTTCGGTTGTAAATAATGTAATATAATAGTGTTTTAAATACCTAAATTAGCCAAAAATAACAAACCCGAAATAATCAGCGAAAACATTTAGCATCTTATAGCTAAGTAACATCCTAAATAAAGGAGTCATATACAAAATAAACATTACTGAAATGAGAAAATGATTTTATGTGAAATTATACGTGCATGAAGTACTGTAAAAATTATACTCACAATAGATCACTTTTTCTTGATTCATAAATTACCAAGTTAAATAATAAAAAATTGAACCGAAGTCAATATTTTGCTAAAGTCATATAGATTTTATTCCTTATTATATTCTAAAATTAGAAGAGAAAATGTTTTAAAATACAATTTTATTTTGGAAGCATAATAACCTATTAACTATCTATATTACTAAGTAAAATAACAGTTAACTCTTGCATACACAGGTAAAATATCACAAACAAGTTACTTATATTTTACCAATGCAATAAAACATTATTATTTTTAGAGGGGAGTTATTAGTAATAATATTTTAATCTTTCATCATGTCCGAGATTAGATGACACATTTTTTATAAATGCATGTTTATAGGGAAGTGGGATATTTACTCGTTTTTTAAACATCAATTCATTAACAATTACACTTATTATGCCAGTGTGGAGTTAGATGTTTGGTACATACTCGTACACTTGACAAGGAGTTGCAGTGAATACTAACGGTTCGTGGAGTGCTGACATCAATTAGTAGAACGCTCCATCACCTTTAAGGTGGCGGTGATTCATCATAGATTAATACTGATGATTGATACCTTTTGTGTTTGTGATGAAATATTTCAGCAAAAGTAACATTTTAATAAACTACTACGAAACTATTGTAAAATAGGCAAGTCTATAAATATTTTTCTCTAATACAAGATTTTTTTTGATGATAACACTTATAAATGTATACAGCTAAGCAAAGTTATCAATAAAAAGAATCTATATTTTCTTGTGAAAACCGCGTCAAGATACTGTAATATCTACATTATTGATAAGATAACAAGACGTTTCGCCCATGCTGTGATGTGGCATCCTCAGTGGTATCGCTGATAGTGTAGTTATCAATTGCCTTATATATATACAAGTTTCAACTTAATAGTCATTTTCAAGTGTTAATTAAATTAAGTATATAATAATTATATAAATAAAATTATAAAACATGTGGTTTTTGTAAATACTAATGAATATGGATAAGTTGGTGAACATTTTTTAGTAATACTTTTGAATGTTTTAAATCTTATCAAAAATTGGGTTTGTATAATTGATTTGTTTGTTCAAAATGTTCATTATATTTTCTTGTTGTGCTAAATATAAAAGAAATAACATAGAATAAATAAAACGAAAAGATAATTCATAAATACAAATTCTAAACCTTCAAATGCCTTACTATTCAAGAAGATATAAAATTTAACAAAAAATATTTATCTAAAAGTACCTAATTTCTTTAATATTTGGACAAACTCCAAATCAATATGAGCTCAAAAAACAAATAAAACTGTTACAAAATTGTGGATTAAAGAAGAAATAAACTATTTATACTAAAAACTTAATGAAATTAATAATTTAAAAAGAGATATTTAGATTCAAATCACTTCACAGTTTCAGCAAGAAACAATAGAAGAAATAAAACAATACATTGAAGATCGGATATCACCTATGTTAGAAAAGAAAAAAGGAAGACATAACAATAAAATACAAAACCTAAATAAAACTCAAAATCATAAGCACTACAAAGACAATACAACAATTGCTTATAAATTTTGCCCTAGAGTACACAATCTAATAGAAATTAAAGTCATAGAAGAAAAAAACATCTGTTAGGACAATCATTAAAACACAATATTAATTTTGATTTCGAGAAAAATATAATCCAAGATGAACTTTTAAATTTACATTTTCAATTAAAAACACAGACACTACAGATCAAGAACCACTATAACACAATTTTATACATGAACTGAAAAAAATAAATTAAATCCAATCAAATCACTAATACAAAAAGTATCAAACCAAGAAATGAAATTGATAGAATCTATCTCAGATAAGTTAAAAACAAACAACGCTATTATAACAAAAGCAGACAAAGGAAACACAGTTGTCATGATTAAGAAAGAAGATTATGATAAAAAAAGTTATGGACTTTTTCAATGACAATGAATTCATTAAATTAAACAAAAATCCAACATAAGACTATTTGAAGAGAACAAATGATACAATAACACGCTGTAAAACTCTATCAAAAGCATAACAAAATAACATTATAACTTATTATAAAATTATAACTTCACTGTTCAACTGAAGATGGTCTTACGAGACCGAAATCGATCTAAATAAACATAAAAAAGATTGCTAAGTGCTGTCTTTATATACATTCAAAACACGCTTTCAAGAACATATACAAGCTCTCAGAAGCTATAACACAACTACAATGAAATCCACATTCGCAGAACACTTGCTCTCTACAAACCACACGTACACAAAAATAGAAGAAAACATGGAAATATTAAATTTTATGAAAAAGGGCAAGAAAATGAATGCAACAGAAGAATTACATATATATTTGGCACAACAAGATAATCCACTGAACATGTTGAACACACAAATCAATTATACAAACCCTATTTTTGATAAGATTCGATACATTAAAAATTATAACTAAAAATATCACCAACTTATCCACATTCATCAATATTTACAAAAACCACATGTTTTACAATTTTATTTTAAAAATTATTATATACTCAACTTATTTAATTTATACTAGAAAATGACCAGAAAGTCGAAACATGTTGTATAATGAATTTTTAATAAAAATAAATATAAGGGTACTCAGTTTAATTTTATTACATCCTAAAATATATATATATATATATATATATAATATTATATATACAAAATATTAAGCAATATAATTCTAGGTGGAAGGTGGAGAACTTCTCCCTTCACAGTTAAAGTGTGCTACAAAGTACAGTCAGGTCTGTAAGTTAGCATATTAATGGGGTTGGACTACAATGGCTGCTGTAATAATTAGCTACAGTTTATAATTCACTGTAGTTAAACATTGTGATTAAAATATGAAATAATGGATAGTTATTTGCTAAATATAGTTTGTTCACATTGTTTATTGGTCTCACGAACAATAGTGTAAATAAATATTATCACTAGAATAGTTTTAAAATACTGTATGACTTTCATTATAGCACATTTTTTATCTATTGTAAAATTTAAAAACATAAATTGTTAGCATTTATATATATATATTTTATATTATGATTAATTATAAACGAGGATCAGAGTTTGTAATGTATTTATTTTTCTAATTACATTTGTAACAATAAAATAAATTGAAAACTTAGTCTCATTTGATATCACAATAAAAGATCTAACTCTGATGTCCAATACATAAAATTCGTAGACCTTATGATTTAATATAGGATAAGGATTGAAAATGCTGGCAAGTGTACATCATCAGTGACTCTGCGTGGTGGGGGACATTTTCTGTCGAACGTGCGCTGTTCGCACGTCATTCACTGTAGGTTTATCTCTCCAATAAGTAAAACAGATGATCTTTAATTTAATTTATTGTTAGTAGTGAAAATATAGTACAAAGATGTCAGTATAATCCTCCTTGAGTATGAGTGTACAGTTGAGCAGTTCTTTTCTTCGCCCCACACATTGCCTTAGCTCAATGGGCATGATACGACCCCCTTCTCGTTCGATCGCATTATTGAGTAGACTCTAAAGAGATTCCATTATCTAAATGTTTTCATCTTATAAACAAGAAAAGAATCTGTTCACATCTTGTTACCAATATCAAGGCAATGGTAGATATTGACCATTGGCAATTCCTAATTTTGTCATAAGGCGTGGTTAAACGGGTTTTGGATAAAACATTAACCATTACATCCCATTGATCATCATCTCCATTGTCCTCATTACGGATTGTAACATCAGTATGCGAAACAATGCATTAAGGTGGTGCAATCGGTTTTTGGTGAGTTAATTATTTTCCAATTTTATAATTAAAATTATTTAATATACTTTCTCTTGAGACAGGAAAAATATATAAAAAAAATTAACCACTACATTCGAACTTGTGGCCGGCGTAGTGGCTCAGTGGCTAAGGCACTGTGGAGGGAAAGGTCCAAGGTTCGAATCCCCACTGAGGCAACGGTCGGTACTTCACTCGTTGAATTAAGTTCATGCACAGACCTGCAGGCTCATGTGACCTGGCAAGTGAAGTTTTAAATGAAAAAATAAATAAATAAATAAATGTCTTCCACTATTCACTCGATTTATGTATTCTGAAACAATATTTAGATAATACTGAACTTTATACCTGTACAGCATTTTTATGTTATACTAGCTGGTCAGAACTCCATTTTTTTCTCCAGGGAGCCTATCCCCTAACCCTTGACTGTACGTGCCCTTCACATGTAGACAGAGAGCTCCTAGAGAACTCATCGTCCTGCTCGGGCCTCGCTTACAGCCTGCACTTCATTTATAGACAGAGACATCTTCCCTGAACCTCCATCGTCCAGCTCAGTTATAGGAGAACTTGTCATACACATATGGACAGAAGGGTCCCATAGACCCTATCTTCCCACTCGGAGCTCGCTTTTAGCTCTCCCTTCATTTATAGACAGAGGAATCTTTCCCAGACCTCCATCGTCCAGCTCAGTTATGGGTGAACTTGTCATACACATATGGAGAGAAGGGTCCCATAGACCCTATCTTCCCACTCGGAGCTCGCTTTTAGCTCTCGCTTCATTTATAGACAGAGGCATCTTTCCTGGACCACTATCGTGCAGCTCAGGGATCACTGAACTTGTCCAACACATAGAGAGAAGGATACTATAGACCTCCATAGTCCTACTCGGAGCTCACTTGTAGCTTGCCCATTAATTATGGACAGGGACCTTTAACTGGGCATCCATTGTGCAGCTCAGGGATAGCTGAACTTGACCTACACATATAGGAGAGATGGTTCCTATTCACCCCATCCTACTGGTGGCTCGTTTGTAGCTTGCCCATCATTTATAGATAAGGTACTCTCTCTGAACATCCACCGTGCAGCTCAGGAATAACTGAACTTGCCCTACACATATAGGAGAGATGATTCCTATTCACCCCATCCTGCTGGTGGCTCGTTTGTAGCTTGCCCATCATTTATAGACAGGGTACTCTCCCTGAACATCCACCGTGCAGCTCAGGGATAGCTGAACTTGCTCTAGACATATAGGAGAGATGGTTCCTATTTACCCCATCCTAATCGGGGCTCGTTTGTAGCTTGCCCATCATTTATAGACAGGGTACTCTCCCTGAACATCCACCGTGCAGTTTAGGGTTAGCTGAACTTGTCCTAGACATCTAGGAGAGATGGTTCCTATTTACCCCATCCTAATCGGGGCTCGTTTGTAGCTTGCCCATCATTTATAGACAGGGTACTCCTCTGAACATCCACCGTGCAGATAAGGGATAGCTGAACTTGTCCTAGACATCTAGGAGAGATGGTTCCTATTTACCCCATCCTAATCGGGGCTCGTTTGTAGCTTGCCCATCATTTATAGACAGGGTACTCTCCCTGAACATCCACCGTGCAGTTTAGGGATAGCTGAACTTGTCCTAGACATCTAGGAGAGATGGTTCCTATTTACCCCATCCTACTCGGGGCTCGCTAGTAGCTTGCCCCATCTCCCTACTACGTGGGCTTCGCGTAGCTTGCTTTTCAGATCCAGACAGCGATCTAAATTTACAACAGTTGTGGAATGCAAAGGTCGTTACGTGACATATGACTTTAGTAAGTAAGTTGAGAATGAACTATTGTACTATACACCTTTAATTTATCATTTGTTTTCTTTAAGTAATCATACATTAAGCTGCAATCTCAAGTGAATGTAAACAATAAAAAATATTATCTGAGTGGTATTTTAAATCATGGTATACTATGAATAAAGATAGTGGTTATTAAGGCTATTAAATGTGATTGAATTGCCTTGCTATTAAATGTGTGATTGTAGCCTTGTGAAGGCTACCTTGTTTTCATGTGTGATTGAATAAAATATATTTTCAAAAAATAATACGTCCACGTTTATAATGTTTACATATCATTAAATAACATATTACACTCTAATATTTATTTGATTGAAATATTTGTATCATTGTCAATAAAATTGTTGTAACTGAACATGATATTTTCTCGTTTATTTGTTTCCTCTATTTTTATACTTATGTATTTTGCTTCAAGCTCAGACCCATCGTGTTGAATAACCTTCCTCCATCCCCGAAGGGAATAGCGTCACTCAATTATATCTAAACCATTGTCCCCGCCATTGTCCCAAGTTTCAAAGGACGCTAAATTGACTTTTACTATTCATAGAAATGTCTCAGTTCATACACAGTAAATAGGCTGAAGACTTTAAAACTAAAAGGTTGTTAATATAGATTTTAATGTTTATAACATTTGAATTTAAATAAAGCTACGTATTCAAAGCTGGTTATTAAATAAATATCAAACAGTTGGCTGTAAAAAGTTATCTATTTTATCAGTCAACTGGACATGTGTGCCTGATACAAAATTTTATACAATTTTATTGATTTGACAAGATATCACTGTTTTGTGTGTATGTTATCAGATAAATGACTTTAAAAATATCCCAAATATGGCACAGCAAAAACTTGATTGTATCGATGTAATGGAGTGTTGCTGATACGCTTTAAGGCAAGTTATAGAAAGGATGAGTTAATGTGTATTAAATATATGTAATATATATTTATTTATAGCTAGTATCTTCCCTAATTAATTGTTGCTTGGTTTTGGTAAGAAAAACTATAGTACTATAGGTTGTGTAAAAGAAAATATTTACTATTTATAATCGTTAATTGTTATTTTAATACATTGTGATGGACACAACAATAATGTGAACACTAGTGTTAACTATACCATGAAGAAAAAATATAGTGGAGTAGTGCTGCAACCCAGCTACTTGGGGACAAAGTATTGTGGAGATAACAGGCGATAACTCCTAAACTTTGTTTTTTTTTATACTGACACATTATCCTCTCATTGATTGCAATCGACACGGACACTACTGGCAAAGTCTGGAGAGTCCATGTCGAGTGGTAGTAAGGGTCTGGATATTGTGTAAGGAGACCTGAATACCTTGGCTTGTCAGTTAGCTAAAATCAGACCAACACTATGTGGTGGTTCAGATTCCATGCAAAGTAGTGTCCCTTAGTTGTGCTAGTTATCGGGCTAATAATAAACATCTATGTCTAAGAAACAATCGATCTTAGTAACAATGAATACACTCATTCATCTACACTTATCACACTCATTCACCCCTCATATTCGCCCATATCTCTACGATCGGCGTCTTAATGATTAATAATGAATAAAAAGAAATAAAGTACATAAGATAAAATGTGCCATATGTGATATGTAGTATACTCTCACACCCTGCCAGGGTTAGGGCGTAACTGGGGTTTGCTCCATCCAAGAGCGCACTCGCTTGACTGGCAGCCTCCTTTGTTGTCCGACATCTGTGTAGAGGTGTACTTCATGGGAAACTCAATGATGGACCAGACTTTTCACAAACGATTTAATTGTAAAACACGATTATCTCCAGCTACTACCCTCTTACAAAACTTCCCTACCTCACACTCGCCACCCTCGTCCGTCCTGACCACCCGACGCACCACCAGACCTACCGTACCGCCAGCTCACGCGCGACCCTGTCTTCTTTGAGCTGCACCTCGGACTCCGACTAAAACTCCAACTGATGAGTGCTGGTCGCCGCCGTGCCGAACCATTGTCCTCCCACTCTCGGGAAGGGACAACCCGCCGTAACAATACACAGCCCTCTTAATACTGTCACGGTGTCCTCTCAATTGTTGCCATCGACCTGGACACTACTGGATAAGACTGGCGTGTCCATATTGAGTTGTAGTCATGAGTCCGGATGTTGTTTAAGGAGACTTAAATATCTGGATTGTCATCTAGCTGAAAACTAGACCGGTACTACGTGGTTCAAATTCTATGTAAATTTGTAGGTCCCTTAATTGGCCTGAATATTGGTCTATTAATAAATAACACAATTTATAAGGAACAATCTACCTTAAGAACAATGAGTACAACCGTTTATCACACTCATTCAACCCTCGTATTTGGCCATATCTTAAAGATCGGCATTATAATGACTAATAATGAATAATAAAGTGCATCATATAAAATGTGGCATGTAATAAAGTAAATAATTTAAAAATCGAGTTTATTCCGTGTTGGAGAGTTTCATAGGAAGACTGAAACGTAATTTCAACACCGATGACGATTTCATTGAATAAAAGAATAAGATAATTGTCCTCCCTCACAGATAATACATCCCTGTGTGAAATAATATGTTTTATTTTAATTGTTTCTTTATTTTATTGTTGTAATGGTTTATAACTAGGATTGGAAAACCGTTCTTTAAATAAACTACTTTGTATGTTTTAAACAATACCAATTTAAAGTTGAATTGGTTGGATTGATTAAATTGGAGGTTAAAATAAATATTATACACTTGTCGTCTTATAATATATTGTATTAGTAAAGAATGCATTTGGTAAACTACACGAAAGTTTGCCTTTCTGGGCCCAACCTAAGTAGTATTTTTAATTATCAAACCCACACGTCTTTAGAACTTCGTTCCCTGATATGATCTTTGAAACATACACACATTGGTTTAATATATTAGTACAGCCAGTAGTTTTTGCAATAAGTAAACCATTTTATGAAGAAATTAAATATTTTATACATGTTAAATAAGCATCAATATTTACTTTAAAACTTAGTAATATATTGAAAATTTTACAAAATGTTATAAACGCATTGACTTCGTACAAATTATACAAGATACTAACGTTTTGGGCACATAGCAGCCATCATCTTCTGGTTGACACACTCACTGCTGAATCAAATGTGCACCTAGTTTATGAATCAGTAAATATTTTGAATACTGACCGAGGAGCCGTATTTAAATAATTATACAAAAACATATAAAAAGGACATAATTAAATATTAATTATAATCATGTAATTGAGGTTAGGATGTTAGAATCATGACTTAGTGGCTTGAGTACAATTGATACAATTTTTCATCATTTATTTAGAGAAGTATAATTAATAAATTTGTCTGTTAAAAACCCCCTAATGGGTCATCAATAACTTTCACCACTGACTTCAGTTTCATTTATCTGTTCCCCCTCTAACCAAATATTCCCCTAACGTTAAATGTTATTTTGATAACCTTACTAATGCAGCTCCGAATGCTTAAATGCTGATGGCTTGAATTGCTTAAGCTACTATTTACGTATTGTAGACAGATATCTGTACCAATGAATGGTATTGTTAAGTTGAGTTACGGATACTTTCATAAACATTTAAACGTAGAAGGCAATCCTAATAATTGTTATAAAATTACTACTACGTTTATTGTAGTATTAACACAAAGATTACTCTAAATATAACATACAATTATTTTATTAAGTTACATTTTTCAATACCTATGATGTATTGAAGCTCTGGCGTGTGGTGTTGCCACAAGCACAACGAGTCTGGCAATATATAAAAAAATATAAACTATAAAAAAAACTGTATGGTATGAAAATCAGCGAAAAAAAATATTCATTTGCACAGAAATTCGTTTATATTTTAAAAACAAGTCGGTTATTGAAAGGCTGGTTAATGTAACTGGTCAACAATTGGTCGTAGTTTAATTAACCTCTTTGTAATTCCATAACTTTCTGTAGGAGCAATGTAGACAGAAGTAAAGTTGGGAGATTCCATAAATGGACTGTGACAATAATTTTTCATTCCACTTCAAATGAAAAATGTTATGTAAGTGTTTTAAATGTCCATGTAAATGATAAACTCAAACTGTACCATAATTTTTTCAAAATAATTGAAACACCACAAATTTAATGAAAGTAGGTATGTTTAATTTAGTGTCATCTCTGGATTATTAGTATATTGCTTATATTAATCTTTAATAATTTGAAAAACATATTTACTCCAAAGTATATTGTTCCATATTTATTGTTAACTAAATTTTTCCCAAACATCACATTTTACTAGCTGAGATTAATCTGTGATATGTCGTAATACTCGGTATATACTTTATTGAGATTAGTCGGTGATAAGTCGTAATACTCCATCTATACTTTATTGAGATTAGTCGGTAATAAGTCGTAATACTCCGTCTATACTTTATTGAGATAAGTCGGTGATAAGTAGTAATACTCCGTCTATACTTCATTGAGATAAGTCGGTGATAAGTCGTAAAACTTGGTCTATACTTTATTGAGATTAGTCGGCGATAAGTCGTAAAACTCGGTCTATACTGTATTGAGATTTGTCGGTGATAAGTCGTAATACTCCGTCTATACTGTATTGAGATTAGCTGGTAATAAGTCATAATACTCCGTCTACACTTTATTGAGATAGTCAGTGATAAGTCGTAATACTCTGTCTATACTTTATTGAGATTAGTCGGTGATAAGTCGTAAAACTCGGTGTATACTTTATTGAGATTAGTCGGCGATAAGTCGTAAAACTCGGTCTATACTTTATTGAGATTTGTCGGCGATAAGTCGTAATACTCCGTTTATACTTTATTAAGATTAGTCGGTAATAAGTCGTAATACTCCGTCTACACTTTATTGAGATAAGTCGGTGGTAAGTCGTAATACTCCGTCTATACTTTATTGAGATTAGTCAGTGATAAGTCGTAATACTCCGTCTATAATTTATTGAGATTAGTCGGTAATAAGTCTTAATACTCCGTCTATACTTTATTGAGATTAGTCGGTGATAAGTCATAATACTCCGTCTATACTTTATTGAGATTTGTTGTTGATGAGTCGTATTAATACTCCGCCTATACTTTATTGAGATTAGTTGGTGATGAGTCATAATACTCCGCCTATACTTTATTGAGATTTGTTGTTGATAAGTCGTATTAATACTCCGCCTATACTTTATTGAGATTAGTCGGTGATAAGTCGTAATACTCCGCCTATACTTTATTGAGATTTGTTGTTGATAAGTCGTATTAATACTCCGCCTATACTTTATTGAGATTAGTCGGTGATAAGTCATAATACTCCGTCTATACTTTATTGAGATTTGTTGTTGATGAGTCGTATTAATACTCCGCCTATACTTTATTGAGATTAGTTGGTGATAAGTCGTAATACTCCGTCTATACTTTATTGAGATTTGTTGTTGATGAGTCGTATTAATACTCCGCCTATACTTTATTGAGATTAGTCGGTGATAAGTCATAATACTCCGTCTATACTTTATTGAGATTTGTTGTTGATGAGTCGTATTAATACTCCGCCTATACTTTATTGAGATTAGTTGGTGATGAGTCATAATACTCCGCCTATACTTTATTGAGATTAGTCGGTGATGAGTCGTAGTACTCCGTCTATACTTTATTGAGATTAATCGGTGATAAGTCGTAATACTCCGCCTATACTTTATTGAGATTTGTTGTTGATAAGTTGTATTAATACTCCGCCTATACTTTATTGAGATTAGTCGGTGATAATTCGTAATACTCCGTCTATACTTTATTGAGATTTGTTGTTGATGAGTCGTATTAATACTCCGCCTATACTTTATTGAGATTAGTCGGTGATGAGTCGTAATACCCCGTCTATACTTTATTGAGATTAGTCAGTGATAAGTCGTAATACTCCGTCTATACTTTATTGAGATTAGTCGGTGATAAGTCGTAATACTCCGCCTATACTTTATTGAGATTTGTTGTTGATAAGTCGTATTAATACTCCGCCTATACTTTATTGAGATTAGTCGGTGATAAGTCGTAATACTCCGTCTATACTTTATTGAGATTTGTTGTTGATGAGTCGTATTAATACTCCGCCTATACTTTATTGAGATTAGTCGGTGATGAGTCGTAGTACTCCGTCTATACTTTATTGAGATTAATCGGTGATAAGTCGTAATACTCCACCTATACTTTATTGAGATTTGTTGTTGATAAGTCGTATTAATACTCCGCCTATACTTTATTGAGATTAGTCGGTGATAATTCGTAATACTCCGTCTATACTTTATTGAGATTTGTTGTTGATGAGTCGTATTAATACTCCGCCTATACTTTATTGAGATTAGTCGGTGATGAGTCGTAATACCCCGTCTATACTTTATTGAGATTAGTCAGTGATAAGTCGTAATACTCCGTCTATACTTTATTGAGATTAGTCAGTGATAAGTCGTAATACTCCGCCTATACTTTATTGAGATTAGTCAGTGATAAGTCGTAATACTCCGTCTATACTTTATTCAATACTGCATTTTAAAGATATTTAAATTGATTTTATTGTTATCATTGTTTAATCTGTGTTTACATATATGTACTTTTGGATTTACTGGAGTACATTTGGCTCTTGGTATCTTGCAATGGGCCATGGTTAGCCTATCCCAAATGTACAACAAATGAGTAGGTCATAATGAATTTATGAAGATGACCAAATGATGAATTAAATATAATAATATGAAAGCCCAAGTTCATATAAAAAGACTGGAGTAGACTATTTGATTTGATTTCACGAAAATTACTTCCAGCATTTCGTGAGTTTTAGATTTGAAAGGTGAATACACTCACAGGTTTAGAAAGTAATGTGACTATTCACGTAGTTGTTTGGAAAGATATTGCTTTGGGTAAAGAATGGAGAATGAATGTAACAGTGTAACATATGTCGATTTTTCTCACACCGACCTTTTGCAGATTTACACCTGCTGCCAACAGAAGTCTTTCGACCCTACGTGTACAGTGTCTCATATGAGGATTATTTGCGTGAAATTCATAAGGTGCGTATTTAAAAGTTATTTTTTTTAACTTCACTCGACAGTACACATGAGCCTACAGGCCTGTGCGTGCGTTTTATACAACGAGTGAAGTACCGACCGTTGGCTCAGTGGGGGTTCGAACCTTGGAACTTGCCTTCCACAGTCCGAACCCTTAGCCACTGAGCCAACACGCCGGAAATTTATAAATTTAATAAAACTTTTATAGAATAAAACCTATATCGTTTAACGAATAGCTAAATTAGAATTAGATTTAAAAATGCAAAAATACACTTGTTAAAGCGTACTTCCATCCTTAATTGTAACGTAATACGTATCTATAGTTCTTAAATTAGTGAGGTGTGAATGTATATAAAGTAGTTTTTTTTGTATTAGTTTATAATCACTAAATATTTTAACATATTACAAAATATTATATAATCCAATCTATTTTCAAACAAGATATTTGTTCAATATTATTAGTGCCTCATTATACTGTGTATTTTGTACCCATAAATTTATAATGTTCATATGTATTTCAACAAGTGGATAACTTAAATTAAAATTCCAGTGTGTATGAAAAAAAGAGGATAAACTTACAACAAAGATTGAACTCCAATTTTTAAAATTCATATAGTAAGTAAACCCATGTAAACGAATTTAGTCTTACTGGAAGTAAGAAAACCTTCAGTAACATTGTACGGCTACAGGCATCTGAAAAAAAAAAAAACAAAAACAAAATCATAAGGTGAGTATTTAACAGTTACCTTAGTAGAGTATTTGTAGTTTTATAAAATAAAATCTACAAAATTTAACTATTGACCAACAGATTTTTTTTCAAGTGAAACTTAATATGGGCCTGCAGGCCAGATCGTGAACTTTATTTAAGGAGTGATGTACCAACCGTTACATCAGTCGGGGATTCGAACCCTGGACCTTACCCCCCGCCTTAACCACCAAGCTACCACGCCGGCAATTAGAAGTAGAGTTTAAAATACAAAGCTATAAATTGTATGAAGCTCCCTTAGTTATTATGTACCTTTATCTATATTTCTTCAGTTAGTGACAATCCAACATAATCCAACCCATTGTTCAGCAAGCCATTTGGTCAATATTGTCATTTCATAATCTGTGTTTGCTCTAGTGCTATGCATTATGTACCTACAAATTAATAATGTAAATACATATTTAATGATAGTGGAAAACTGAAATTATTGTTTCAGTTTGTATGCATAAGTGAGGAAAACTTACAAAAAGAGTGAACTCCGATTTGTAAAATTTATATAGTATCTAAATTCTTAAATGAATGAAGTATTACTGGAGGTAACTAGTTGTTCGATAACATTGAACAGCTGAAGGTATCTCACTAACGTTTTTATTGACTGCCTGGAGTCCAGTTCATTTTACACAACAATGAACATTTACCCTAACTCTAAACTAAAGCACTACCGGAATATTTATCTCTGAACCTTTGTTTTTCTTCTCTTTTATCTCTAGTTTAACATTTGTATCCTGAAATCGATTCAACATTAGTTTATTTATTTTGTAAACAACATTTTAGGTTTATTTGATTATTGTTTGTGGAATAAAAATTGTATTTGTTTATATCAATAACGTAACTTACCTTTATCATATATTCTACGTTTCATAAGGATTACAACGTGGTACAGCATTTTTTCACAATCTCTAGGAGCCAGTAAAACATCATTTCATGAAATTGACAAGAACATTTATTGAACATGAAAATTCTGAAATCTACAAAAGCAAAATTAAACGTTCTTGTTTTCCATGCATTAAAATATAAAAGCGATACATTAACGGGGTTTTAGTAATAACAGTGTAAAGTTGAATCACAGTCAAAACTAGTTAACATTCTGGTATTTTTTTGTTCCTACTTGGATCAAAGTTAGTAAAACTTATAATAATAATTATAAAATGCATACGTCATAACGTAAAATTAAACGAGAAAAACAATGTTGTGATTAGATTTGTCATAGTCCTCTTAGTTTCTTAGTAAACATCCTTCAAACTGGCGAGCACTCGGCAATTATTCATTGCACTCGGCTACCGGGCCGAACGATCACAGGTTCAAGGTTGGTCGTCCGACCGGCTCAGTTCGGCACTGGATGGAGTTTAGTTCAACGTTTCGCCGCCACTGTCGCCACGAGTAGCAAAGTGAATGCCTTGCTGTTGTCATGGGAGAGTAATAGCACTCTTGCTGCATGTCCGAAGTACAATCGAGAATAACTCCCTAATTTATATAAACTTTATCAATTAAGATTTTATATATTGTTTATCTACTTCTTCGGCCAAATATAATTGTACAAATTTCAAATCGGATTCGTAATTATCAAATAATAATTGGTTACACTTAAAAAAATATTCTTTTTATTATTAGTTTCAATTTACTCTAGATTGGTTAGTACCATTTGTCCACTATATTCTCTAAATTTCAATAAAATATATCGCACAGTTTTTTCATTAGTTAGGAACCAAGAAAGGCCAAATTAACCACTTTGGATATCCGTATATCCATAAAATGTTTTTTGAATGTTTTCTCTCAAAACCCCTCGACTAGCTAGAAATTAATTATATTAGTAACCATGAGACAAACGTGTAGGAGCCTAAAAGTATTAATGAGATTATCAATTAGGAGTTTAAAAACTTAATGCAAGGATGCATAATAGATTTGGAGAGTCTGACTATACAGTTATGTCTTGTATTTAAGTGTGTTCGTCCGGGCACTCAGTTAAGCAAACTAGAGTAATTTTATTCTAGATTCTATCGCAACTGCCGCTAACGAAATTAGTAAAGATCCTAACGCACTAACGAACAAACAATATATTCTCTTTCCCCCTCTCCCCCTTATAGCTCCCGCCTGCCCCACCCCACAAATTCGACAGATGGGCATAATTCCCACATTTATAACAAAATCTAGCAATTAATTATATAAATATTATTAATCTACTTTTTTAGCCAAAGATGACTACACATTTCAAATCAAAATTTGAACAAATATAATTTATAGAAAAATAATTGGTAACACTTAAAAATATATTTTTTTAGATTTACTATATACTAAGTTGATTAGTACCTTTTGTCCATTATATTTTCAAATTGTTAATACATTATATAACAGAGTTTTTCATGAGTTACGCACCAAAAAGGCCAAATTAGTCACTTTGGGCAGCCATATCCCCATAAAGAAATTTCTTAGAATTTTTTCCCGTAGCATATTAATACATATACGGATACCAAAAATTTTATTTTTTTTAAAATTAAAAAATAATTTTCTTTCGAACAACCTTAAGGGCAATCAAGATATCCAGGCCTTCAAACATGAGAACAACCAATTACACTTCAATTGTAATTGGTGTTTGATTGTTTGAATAGTAAGATTGTTTGAAATGGAACTTTACCTACCATAGAGGACCACTTCATGGTTAAAACTAATGTTCTATATGATAAAAAAATGTATTTTGTATTGTAACCTTACTGAACTGATTTTGTTAATATATAATCTCGAAGGCAACACCTACGTAACAGGTTAGGATTACCCTTAAGAAGTCAAAAGGAGACGATCATGGCAAACATTCATGACGAGTGAAGACATCCATGTAGAGGATCGAGAAGAAGACATGCCTCTTACAATTATATGGACCAGCTTATAATCAATGCTTAACATTACCTGGGAAATGATAAAGTGCGAGTTGACAGGATGGGTCAAGGAACGATATCAGGTGTTAAGAAGAGATCTATCAATCGTTCTCATATATTTTTAGTAGGATTTAGACTAACTCAGTTAATCTACTGGTTAGAAAGACCTAGCTTGCTTAAAGTAGAGGTGGTGTAGTACGAATATGTGATGAAAAATAAACAGCCAGTGATAATCAATAACATGAGGGGATTTCATGCATTTTCTTCAACTATATAACGCGAAACTCCAAACTTATATAACCTCATGTAAAGTCACGCACTGAAATATCAGTTATGATCAGATCGCGACTTACTGAAACCGTGCCGGTTCTGGTATTCTATTTCACATACACTGAGTGGTGTATGTGAAATAGAAAACCAGTCTTCCGTCACTGTGTCATTTCAATTAAAATGTGTCATGGAAGCTAGGTAGATGTAGGCCGCGTACTGGCAGCGCAGTAGCAAGTTCCACCAACTACGTCATAAGCAGCAGTGACCATTGGTTGGTTTCATTAACACTAAAGAATCAAGCTTAGAACGATTACATTAAATCAATATTTAGTTTTCAAATAACAACTAATTTTAAGAATGACACCATGAGTAATAACGTGAAAAGTAAATTGCACGTTGCAGATCTTGAAGGCGGAAGTCACACCCATGGTGTATGGTAGCGGAGCGGTGGAAGGTTTCCCTCCACCACTGAAACACGCTATGCGCTAAATATAGGCCTAACACGCAGGTCACAATCTGTTCGGCTCGATTGTAGAAGGAGGTTCGCAGAAATTTTTAGCCAGGTTCATATAAGGAAAATTCTAAAATATAGTTAATTATAAGGTTGAAATTTAAGTAATTTGAACACTATTTAAATCTAATTGTAACATTTAAAATTGTGCATAAAGTTGATATTTGCTGCGTTAACAAGTCCTTTTTAAAGATATCTAGGTTGATTTCAAGAGCAAAACCAATACATATTCTCGTTAATATTTGTTTTCTTAAAAAAACCTCGGCTAAACACCGTAATGGAATACGAACACATGAGAAGAACTACATAATCAGTAGCACTGAATTTCACTTCAAATGATCAAAGATGAATTCCAAAGCCTTTCTAGCATGTAAATATACTTTACTATTAATAAAATAAAACTTATAGTTAGTAGTCTATTTTAAATGGTGTTACAATTTAATTTATTATTTAGGAATGACTAGGAAGAAATTGAAAAAATATGGTTTACTGAGTAATACATAAAATAAAAAATAAAACATGAAAGACTTGTTCTTGTATACATTGCTAATTGTTAACTGGTTTTTGTCTCATTTTTAACTTCAATCAAAAGTATTGATGTTCAGACCATGACTGTCTTTACTTTCTAGTATATAAACAAAAAGATTTCAAAACCTTGCTTAGTATATTCTACCCTAGCTGAACTAGTGTCAATTATCAATCTTACCTGCCATTTTCTAATTCAGAGAATTATGAACACTACTTACCTAGTTATGAGGTTGCACGAACGTCGATATCCTTCGGGAACAAGCATTATGGGAACATTCCTAACAAGGCAACCCACCCACCCATACACGTACGGAGTTATTGACCCACCTGCCTACCCATACACGTACGGTGGTATTGACCCACCCACCTACCCATACACGCACAGTGGTATTGACCCCCACCCACCCATACACGTACGGAGGTATTGACCCACCTGCCTACCCATACACGTACGGTGGTATTGACCCACCCACCTACCAATACACGCACAGTGGTATTGACCCCCACCCACCCATACACGTACGGAGGTATTGACCCATCTGCCCACCCATACACGTAAGGAGGTATTGACCCACCCACCCACCCATACACGTACGGAGGTATTGACCCACTCACCCACCCACCCATACACGTACGGCGATATTGAACGTGTATGGGTGAATTTTTTCCATAAGCGATGAATTTGTATATTTAACATTTATTTTTTTTGCTGTAGATTCTCTGCAAGGCCAACCTTTGTCCTGAGGCATAAGGCCAAGCTTTGTCCTGAGGCATAAGGCCAAGCTTTGTCCTGAGGCATAAGGCCAAGCTTTGTCCTGAGGCATAAGGCTCTCTTTTAGTTGACTGTAACATCAAAAAGCTCTTGTATTTTCAGTGGTTCATGTAAATGATTAATACTAATTAATCAGTGTTAAAAAGCAAATGAATAATGAAATAGTGCTGGAACTTGTTGAGAAAACGACATATTTGGAGAAGGCTGGAATAAAAGAGATGTACGTGGATAGGTAATTTACATAGTCACAATAAATTCCTAGTGTCAATAATACAAGGAAAAAGAGTTGGAGAACAGAGAAGAGAAAGATCTAGTATTTGCCCACAAGCGATGAACTTTTGTATTTAAATTTTTTTTTCTGTAGATTCTCTGCGTCATTTATGCTTGAAATGATCATAGATGAATTCAGAAGCCTTTCTTGCATGTAATTATATTTTATTATTCATAAAATAAAACTGATAATTTGTAGTCTGTTTGAAATGGTGTTACAATTTAATTTAATAAAATAATTAAAAATAGTATTACGTAAATAATGTTGTTACATACTTCGGATGTAGATAGTACGTGGAGATGAAAAGGAAGGGGTTAGACAGAGCTGCGTGGAGAGTTACCGACCTATCTTAGTATTGTGCTGATAAAGTGAACTCCTACATAATTCCTGGAGAAACTGTGGATTCCGAGGACTTCAAGGTCATCATGGATATGTATAAACTAGTTCACGTTAGGGCTACTATTTTAATAAATTGAATGACACATATAATGAACTACCCTTATAAAAATTTATAAAAATGAATAAAAAGGGTACTTCATTATATTTATCATTCAATTTATCATCATGGAAAGCTGGAGGTGGCATAAAATTCAGTTTAAAATTAACGTTCATTTCTAAGGGTACTATTGTTGAACCAAACCACTAACAAGATCATTAGTGATCAAAATGTTTATATCTACATAAACTGTTAGGAGGCCGAGTTAAAAAAAGACAGAAATCAATAATTGTAATAAGTAGGAAAAATATTAGGTACTAGAATAGATTAATGGCTTTAACTACTATGGTAAAAGGCTTTAAAATTATGTTCAAGGATTCTATTTATTACATTTTTTATTATATTTTATCGGTAAAAGAAGAGAACGCATAAGTTCAATGCTTAAATATTAGGATTAGTACGTTTATTCAGTATTCAGATTCAATTAAATAGTTTTAAAAACAGCTTCGCTTAATCCTTCTCGAGTAGGAGCAGGTTAGATCTTTAATATTATTTCATCACGAACGCATTAATATTATTTACAAAGAAAATGTTTCCATGCGTAATCTTTTTCAACATTAACTTTTGAATAAAATATATCTTGTGAATTTTATGTAATGCATATGTGATTGATTAATATAAACTTATGAATTATTAATTGGCTAATTGAAAGTAATAAAAAATACACGAACATAATCTACTTTAAAATTCACTAAATAACTATATCATGAATGTTAATAACAATTTAGTGCCAAAATAAATTTAGTATATGATGATATAAAATAATAGATGATTATATATTTATAGCATAAAAATAATACACATGACTATAAATATATAATAGTAAATAAACACATTAGTTTATGTATTAAAAAAATGCAAATCTAACAAAAAATATTTTTAAGGAGTTATACTAATACGAAGTATATAATCATTTTTACAAGACAAAACTTCTTAATATTACTTCGTATTCAATATAATTTTCACTACACTACTATGAGTTCAGCTGTTTTCGTAATGTGTTTACAACCTGCGAAACATCATATTTTCAACAGCTGTCTATTGTTTACTACCGAAAGTAACATTGTTTACAACCGAAAATTTTCCACAGTCAACAACACCTGTTTTTAAAACATGTTTCTAATTTAATAAACAGTTAACATTCCAAAAATGAGTTTTTATTCCATAGTGTAGTGAAAAGTATCGTTGAAAACTCGAGTGAAAGTGTGTTGTATGTTCCCGAACATTTGAAGTGCTCGACAAATCTCGCACTTCAAACATATGGTCTCGAACATGCAAAACCCCACTTTCCACTCTTGTTATGAAATATACTATTATGCTATCATATGTTTTTTTGGCAAATAAATAGCAAATTAAAATTTATTAAAACAAAACACCATAATATGTTGTAGAGTAAGTATGATTAGGCGATGTCAAATGTATTTGGATGGACAACCGAAAACTACATTTAGTGTATGACACACATGAAAACTTTATGCATAAACTCAAGTAAAATAGAAAACATATTTTCATCGAAACCATTTTGGTTTATGTAACATTAATGATAAATCAGTGTTCCATTCAAGTATAAAAACGTTTCTTGATCTGATGGACTAGATGAATGTATATTTCTATCAGCAAAAGTATCGAATTTACCAGAGGGGCTTGGTGAAGCGGGAAATTGAATTTTCTTTTGATAAACGCATCGCTTATTACATCTAGTGGCCAACTCAAATGCAGATCTGCCTTATTATAGACTTCGGAACTTTACTAGCTTCCCATGTGTTGGTTCCAGACAGGTACATTCTTATGAAATAAATACCTGAGTGATTAAGAATTGTTATTTCAAATCACTAATACATATTTTGAAAATTTTTATAAGAAATTATATACAAAATAATTGCTATTAATGTTTTTGGCTATTTTTACCGAGCAAAATACTACACTTGCCAAAACATTGATGGATGTAGAATGAATATTAGACTTTTTATTTCTCAAGACACTTATGCGATTTGGAATTATTGAGATCACTATACTGTGCTCTAATATAATCAGGGCTACAAAATGGATTACACTGTTGGGGAGGAACATTTAAAACATATATAGATAAAATAAGGAAAACTAAAAATCATTTTGTCCGTATATTGTTGTTTAAAAAAGACGTGAATCGTCATTTCCTTTATATAGATTTTTAATATCCTTACAATTCGACATTTATATATTTTAAAGTTTCAAGAATGTTTTATATTAGAAGTGGGCAGAATCGGAATGAGGACTTACATGATCCTTGTTATAATACTCGTAATTTAGTTAGAGGTATTTTGAAAAGACCAAAAGTAAATTTATCATTATTTAAGGTTCCATATCTCTTTCTGGCACCAAAAGTTTTACATTTTTTACCACTTGAAATAAAGAAAATATTAAAAGAAAAAACTATTTTTGATTAAATAAAAGGGTGGCTATTTAATCAAGAACATGTTGAATATATGTTTGAAGTTCTGAATTAAAAGTTTATTGTCTGTAGAGATAAAAATAATTAGTATAAATATGTATAAAATGAATTTGTACTAGTTATAAGTGAATTTAGATTGTATTAGTTTAGGTGTGAAAATAAGATTTGTTTTTCCGGAAATTAGGTAAAGTTTACCAAAATGCAGCAGTGGGCCACGCTTATCAGTAAATTATCAGTGTGACTGTTTGATAAGTCAAGATAGGTGACCCGTAGCCATCACTACTGGATTTGATGGTGAAATATTTCCAAGCAATGTATGTTTATTTTAATTTGTATTTGAAAATGGAAATAAATTCATTTATTCGTGCAATTTGAAGTAATATTTTTGGCCTTGACTGTAGTTTAATTCAAAGGCAATATTACAAAAGTTATGATATAATTCCTTTATCATTTATTCAGTTTAAATTAGAGTATAAAATAGTATTCTACGAATGCATCTAAGTTTGTATTGTACAAAAATAACTATTTAATGGCTTAAGGCTGATTCACACATTATGGATTTAAAAACACTATTAGATATGGAAAATAAAATTACGAGTTTATTATGTAAGAATTATGACCAAGTATTAATTAGTTATTATTCAAGCTCTTTCCTCAGTGGATTTAAAATTTGATGTTATAGATAAATCAAACCCTCCAAGTAATTATAGTTTTTATATTATGTAAGGCCTTTCAGTAACGATGGGAACGTTTTGTATACTAAAGTTTATAATTAAAGTAGTGTTTGATTTATGTATACTATTAAATTAATTAGCTATTTTTAAATCTTTATTGTTAAAAATAAACAATTACTAGGGACGACTGAAATTTAAAGTCACATCAAAATTATGTCAGATACAAACCTTTGCTCGTAATTGACAAAACTCCGGATAGTTATTGAGTATAGTAAAATAGTTTGTAGTACTCCCGAAAATAAATTATCTGATAAATAATGATGTACTGTAAATAGACATTTCCTAAATTATATTGTTATTTGCAAAAGCAAAATCAGTGAATTTAGTAAATTCCAGGAAACGTTTAATGATGTAAACTATAATTTATAGTATAGTTTCTATTTATAGTTTTGCTGTAGGAAAAATACTAAAATAAACTAGTAATTGAGAGTGGCCTTGACCGGAGGGTGCCACTGGTTATCGCAAGATAACGGAGTCAAGCAACATCGAGCGTGGCTGGGCGAAAGTCTGAGCGATCCCGTCCTTGCACACAGCCCGCCTGCCCGGTCACTGGAGGTGGTTCGGAAGTCACACTTAAGCCGTTGGTCCCCAGGTTAACGGTTAGAGAGGGCTTCTTAGCCCTTACTTTGCCTGGTAAAATAAGACGACCTTTAACTTTTTTTAAACTGTTTAAAATAAACTAAGTCATTTAAAAGATGGAACTGAAATTAATACTTTGCTAATAAACATATAATAATACCTTGATATTTATTCCCAGACTTTACTTAAAACTAAGAGTGAACATATTCCCCACGATTTTATCATTGATGCATCTATCCTTATTTGTCATGTTAGAAAACAATTATACATTTTTATAGCCTAACTCTATAACAATTTCATGTTATTATAGGCTGGTAATAATTTACATAAAGCAGTACGTTGGAAAGAGTTTCTTGAGTTGATTTGAAGAAGTCTAAATTCGATTGTGTGTTTTATATTGCAATTGAAACAGGTCTGTCCGCAATTCAGGCGTACCTTGGAAACTTGAATATCATATAGAGATGAATACCGCATGTCACTTAGAATACTGTCTTTACATACTGTAGTTGCAAAAATATATAAGAATAGTAAAGAATAATATATAAGTTGCAAAAAATTATGTTACAAACATAAATTCCAAATAATTACTCTCAAATTTAAAATCGATATCTTTGAAGACTCAACTTAATTGTGTCTTGTATTCGGAGCAGGATATTTTTCAATTAACATCTTTGTGTTAATAAACCTTTTATTAACTTTTTTTCTAGCATAATAGGATAAATAACGTTGGTTTATAATTTATCATTGTCACCTCCAACGTAATACATATTTTTTCTTAAGGAGAATATCTTTATCATCTACAATATGGTATTAAAAATCTACATTCTCTAAAATCTTAGCACCACCTGATGAACGTTTGTTTACAAAGTTACCCCAATTTATATATAACTAGGTGGATTAATATACTAAAAGTAATAATACCGTTATAATAACTCAGTTAATATGATAGCTTTGCAGTCAGAGTAAATTTAAAATGTACAACAACTAATAATTAAAAAGAAAACAGAGAAAACCACCCGGAAATCTAAATTAGCTTAAAATTTTCTTCGAAAATAAAACATTTGGATTCTCATATTGGTTTGATCATACTCCTCATTACTATTATCTGTCTAGGAAAGTTATCACCAATCTTATTCGAATTAAGAGTTATCTTTGGTTATACGGACCACTAAGTTTCATAGTTATCAATTCAATAAAATAAAATGAGTATATTATATTTACCAGGCAAAGTTAAAGGTAAGACCATCACAAACGCTTAACTTGGGGACCAACGACTTAACGTGACTTTCGAACGGGCTGCGTACAAGTCCATGATCCCTCACCGGTCACCCATCCAAGGATCAGCCACCCATTTCATTGACCTAGTTATCTTATGATAACTTCGAAAGCATTCAGTCAAGGCTTCGCTCCTATGGCATGACATTGTTATTACTACTGCATATGTTTCTCAAAAGTACCTCATTGTAGCATGTTTTAATTTTTTTTCTTTTTTTCTTTTTCTGAGACTTCATAAAAAGTGTATATATTAGCACTAGAATAGTATTGCGCTTAATTACATTAACTAAGCTGGACTGAATTACGTTTAGTACTTATTTTTGACTGAAATACTATTTTTGTACTTATTCTGAGGAGTTTAATATTTGTTCCAAACATTTGACAACAAGTTACATTTAATACTAATTGTCCTTGAAGGGTTGACATAAATTAGTAGAAAACGTTGCATCAACGTTAAGGTGGTGGTGATTCATCATAGGTTAATACTGATGATTGATAACTCGTCTGTTTGGAATGAAATACTTAAACAAATTTAAATTTATAATACATACTAGGAAACTATTCATTTGCAAATTATGTCTATGTAGGTCAAATTGTTAATTTGTTCAAAACAATAATGATACATTTATATATGTAAACAGTGTTAATAAGTTTCTTATATACTATAACTTATAATATCAGGACGCAAAAACATAGGCTAATCAAGTTTATTTCAGAGTAGTTTTCTTTTATTTCAACAAGAAATGTTATGAGTAAAAATGAGAAGAGCTCTTATAAAGAATGTACGTACAAATATTAAAATAAGCTTTTTAACTATAATTATTTTGATATGTTCAGTATAATGAAGTAATATTGTATTTTCCGTACTTTATACACTAATTGGGTTGGTCCTTATAATGTAATTTATTTTGTACAATGGTTTACGTTAGTAAAATAAGGCATACAGAGAGTAACTCTTTCACTTACATGAAACGCTTAAAACTCAAGTTGTTTTGTTGCAAGTACAAACTAACCAGACCTTCTTCTGAGATATAAATAATGGCCCAAGAAATAAGATATCTCAACCTATAGGACGACGATCAGCTCGCCCCGAAATAAGGTCATCGTCCCCAGACCATCGGTCAAGGATAAAGATTTGACTCTCAATAGAAAAAATAGCTCATACAGTGAAAAGTGGCAAAGGTTGGGTGGATCAGCTACGAGCTGTCTGACAGGCAATGTCATAGGACCGTCCTGGCACTGCCGTCCTATACTGTCTTATGTGCAGTTGTGAGTGGTCCTCTACTCTCGTGGCAGGACTCTTGCTGAAAGGTGCTTGCGTGAGTTCCAATGGAAAACCGTGGTAAGGAGGTTGGTTCGGAGCTTTCTGACAAGCAATGTCATAGGACCGTCCTGTCACAGCCGTCCTATACTATTTTATGTGCACTTGTGGGTGGTCCACTACTCTCGTGGCAGGACTCTTGCTGAAGGGTGCTTGCGTGAGTTCCAATGGAAGGCCGTGATAAGGAGATTGGTACGGAGCTGTCTGACAGGCAATGTCATAGGACTGTCCTGACACAGCCGTCCTATACTGTTTTATGTACAGTTGTGGGTCTCTACTCTCGAGGCAGGACTCTTGCTGAAGGGTGCTTGCGTGAGTTCCAATGGAAGGCCGTGTTAAGCAGGTTGGTTCGGAGCTTTCTGACAAGCAATGTCATAGGACCGTCCTGACACAGCCGTCCTATACTATTTTATGTGCACTTGTGGGTGGTCCACTACTCTCGTGGCAGGACTCTTGCTGAAGGGTGCTTGCGTGAGTTCCAATGGAAGGCCGTGGTAAGGAGGTTGGTTCGGAGCTGTCTGACAGGCAATGTCATAAGACCGTCCTGACACAGCTGTCCTATACTGTTTTATGTACAGTTGTGGGTGGTTCTCTACTCTCGTGGCAGGACTCTTGCTGAAGGGTGCTTGCGTGAGTTCCAATGGAAGGCCGTGATAAGGAGATTGGTACGGAGCTGTCTGACAGGCAATGTCATAGGACTGTCCTGACACAGCCGTCCTATACTGTTTTATGTGCACTTGCGGGTGGTCTTCTATTCTCATGGCAGGACGCTTGCTGAAGGGTGCTTGCTTGAGTTCCAATGGAAGGCCGTGGTAAGCAGGTTGGTTCAGAGCTGTTTGACAGGCAACACAGGTTGGCTGTAACTACAGTACAACTTCTTCTTCGTTCTATCACAGTCTTGAGTAAACCTTAAAGAGATCCACTTTCCTTAAATGTTTCTGTCTTGAAAAAGTTGTGATTATCCTCAAGCTCCTATAAATAAGGGAGCAACGTTTGATATTTTTATTATATTACCTTTTTTTGTGAAAAATCATTGTTCAGGTTTGGGATTGAACATTCATAAATCATAGTGACAACAATAAAAGTATAATACAAACAATTACTCTAAACATCCTCGATTGCCTATCCTGCGGATCTGTGAAACAATAGTACGTACAATCATGTTACAAGACATGGGTGTACATATGTACTGTTAAATGTTTCAAATTTGACATGTATAACAAATATACTTCTGTCTTGATTCAATTATTTTATACTCAATTCTCCGTTGTCAGTGACTATGTTTTTAAGTTTTCACTCAGTCACTATGCAAGGTGATGATACAAAACATTCTACTACTGTAGAATTGTCATATTATACAAGGTTATCTCGCCCTTGTACGAGATAACAAGGGGTTATCTCCGTTTATTATCTCGCCTCGTATAATAAACGGAGGCTCCACCTGAAATCCCGTTTCGAGTAAGTTTACTTATAATATAAAAGCAATATTAAAAAAGTAAATATAAGCTCCACTAGTCACAAATGAAAAGTATATAAACATTTTCCAACTGATATCAACTGAACAACAATGGCAGAAAAAAAATGCCAAAAGTAGTAAACGAAAATTATGTAAATAACGATAAGTGGCAAGTTGCTACGAATATACGGTTAGTTAGCAGTTTAATTAAAACTGCAGCAATTGCATTGTTATGATACCATTAAAATTTATTTTATTGTTTTAAGAGAAAACTTTGTTTTAAATGTTTTATATTTTTGTAAACATTAGTAAATGTATTAATAGGGTTGTAACTATAAACAATTAGAATTATTGATTGATTATTTTTTATCTATGAGAAAAGCCTGTAAAAATATGTGGAAGTCGACTTTTTAATCTTGAGGACAAACAAATCCATCAGTCGATACAAAAAATAACATAAATTAGTGGTTATATTTATTTTTCAGAGCAGTTTAAAAAATAAATATTTGTAAAGTTATAAAAATTTAACATATCTTCTGATAAAAAATGTAAAAATTACTTTTCTACGCAACAAATAATTGTTTAAATATAGATTTTTTTATTAAAAAGAGCTAACTAGTATTTTTAACGTATATGGTCGCGCTACATTTATTGAATATTTACAATTTTTGATAAACACAAAACTTTTAAAGCTTTACTAATAAATTATATTTGCAATCATAAATAGTTTACAAAGGAGCGCGCTTGCATTTTCATAAATTTTGGTAAAAAAGTAATTCAGAGCACAAAACGACAAAATATTAAGTATTTAGAAAGCCTGCTTGAAATTATATATTCAATGACATTGGCTATTCAAGTAAACAATATCGAAACTGTAGAGGCTATAAACTATCGCATATTACAATGAATTGAAAATTATAAAATAAATATTCAAATTTAATGAGGATTTCATATTCTTAATAAATAATGTAATAATATTTGGAAAGTAAAACTATTACAAGGGCCAGAACAACATTATGTAACATCAAGTTGCCAACAAATTACAAAGGACTACTTATAAATTTAAAAATCTTATAATGACATTATGAAATGAAATTTAATAACTGAAAACTATTTTTTATTGGACAAAGAAAGTGCAAATTAAACATAAGATTGAAAGATCACAATTCTTTAAATTTAGCTATAACAATAAATCATATACAAAAAAATACGCTACCAAAGAAAATAATACGTTAACAAAAATAAAACTACATGTCTATATTGCCTTAGTTGTTATTTTCTTAATTATAATTTATTTAATTTGCAAAATATGTGCTATAATATACTGCATACATCACATGTTAACGACTTGGTCTAATAATAAGTAGTTAATATTTCTGTTTGATTATTTTTCTATTTATTTATGAATATATCAGAAAGTATAGCATATACAAAATTGTCACTTTATTTATAGCCACAACAGTTGTTACTGTGAGGAGTATTTCAGTTAAGTTAAATTGAAATAAAAACCTTTGATTTTATGAAAGTTGTTAACATTTGATGATTAATGAAAAAAATAGAGTAGGATAGGCTATAAACTATTAATGTGCCAAATCGTAGCCAATTGGAGGATTGTTGGGATGTAGGGTGAGTGAGTGAGTATCCTCGAAAAAATATAACCCTGATCCATTTAGTGGTTTGTGCGTGATGGATCACCCACACATACAGCGGTGTTGAACCACCCGCTCACCATTACACGTACGGTGGTGTTAACCCACCCGCCCACCCATACATGAACAGTTGTATTGACCCGCCCACCCATACACGTACAGTGGTATTGATTAACCCACCCACCCATTAATAAAAAGTAGTATTGACTCATCCCCCCACCCATACATGAACAGTGGCGTTAATCCACTTGTCCACCCATACATGAACAGTGGTATTGACACGCCCACCCATACATGAACAGTGGTATTGACCCACCTACCCATACACGTACAGTGGTATTGACTCACCCACCCACCATACATGAACAGTGGTATTGACCCACCCACCTATACATGAACAGCATGAACAGAGGTTTTGACCCACCCGCCCTCTCATACATGAACAGTGGTATTGACCCACCTACCCATACACGTCCAGTGGTATTGACTCACCCACCCACCATACATGAACAGTGGTATTGACCCACCCACCTATACATGAACAGCATGAACAGAGGTTTTGACCCACCCGCCCACCCATACACGTACGGTGATGTTAACGCACTCACCCACCAATACATGAACAGTGGTATTGACTCACCCGCCCACCCATGTATGAAAAGTGGTATTAACTCACCCGCCCTCCCATACATGAACAGTGGTTTTGAACCACCCGCCCACCCATACATGAACAGTGGTATTGACCCACCCACCCATACACGTACAGTGGTATTGACCCACCCGCCCATCCATAAACGTACAGTGGCATTGGATAAAGACCCAGAAAAACCTTTACATTTATAACATTCGTAAGAAGAAATTCTATTTTTAGTAATATTACAATCACCATTAATAAGATTCTGTTTAGACTAGTTGATATAAAGTCATAAACCTTTGTTCATATAAAGTACCTTTGTTGTTATGACTGACTACACAACCAATTTTCCGATAGGCTGTTTCCTCTATTTTGATACTTGTGTATTTTGCATGAAGCACAGATCCATCATTGTTGAATAGCCCCCTCCCTGCCTGCAGGGAATAGTGTCACTTAATTATATCTAAACCATTGTTCTGCTATTGTCCCAAGTTTCAAAGGACGCTAAATTGACTTTTAATATTCATAGGGGTGCGTTGGTTTAGAGATTTAATTAGTTGCAGTTTTTCTTTAATTGTATGGTCATTTTAGATAATTACTATCACAATAACTCTTTAACTGTCAATAAATTTACCTATGGTTAGTTTAAATTCTAAATAAATACAGTTATATGCTAAATACGTGATTTGATCTATTTTGCTAAGAACTTATGATGCAAAAACATAGCCCTAGATTTGCAATAAAACACCTTTTCCTAATTTAAATGTTTATCCTGTATTTCCATTTAAAAATTGATAAAAAGTTCATATACAGTTGTTTTACTTCAATATGTCTTTTGTTTTATATTTGTGAACTATAGATTAAGAAAGCAAATTATTTTGACAAATACATCTGTTCTTATAGAGTACAGTTTTGCTAGTATGTCTTACGGAAAATAATAGCAAAGGATATACATAAAGTATACAGTAAAGTCATGTTACATCTACTTAGGGGTGTAACATTCATGAATGGTGCAAATAATATTATGTTTTTCATTCAGTAACACGTATTAATAGCCTAATAATAAATTTTAAAAAATCCAATAACTCATAAAATTTTTAATTCTGATTTAAATCGAACCTAGGAACTTTAGTTAATGAAGATGACCTATAACTATCTACGCAATTGACGATTTAGAAAGAGCACTATTTTCTAGTGACCTTGATCGAAGGATTCCGACGTTATTGCAAGATAACGGAGTCAAGCAATTCGATCGTGGCTGTCCCTTGTATGGGTGATCGTCTGAGCGATCCCGTTCTCTCAGGCACCCCGCCTGCTGGGTCACTGGTGGGGGTTCGGAAGTCACCCTTAAGTCGTTTGTCCCCAGGATAAGTGTTTGAGAGGGCTTTTTAGCCCTAACTTCACTTGATAAAGTAAGACGATCTTTAACTTTAACTTTTTTTATAATATACTGGAATATTAAGAATAATTTTATAAGATACTGGGGAACATCCAACATGCTTTGCGTGTCAACAGTGTCACTATCTGCACTCGTGTTACATCGCTCTTGTATTGTTATTAATTTTCTACACATCGTACGTTCACATTGTTAAAAAATAACTTTTCACTTAATGTTGCACCGTCTTAACTTTTTCGTTCGAATAGTGAATTGTAAAAAGTATCTTCTTAGCTGGTATCAGGCTTATTATTATTATTCGCCTTATTTTAGCTTTTTGACAGAAAATATTTGTAAATACTTTCTTATAATTGATCTGGACAGTAATCGACCAGCGTGTTATATTTAGTGCTTGTAGGAGTTGCGGCTGCAGAGGGGAATCGTTCCACCGCTGAGCTGCCTTACTTCACTGGTGTGACTAACTTTCACCTACACGTGTTAAATTTCCGTAACAGTTTTAATTGAAAAAAAAAAAAAAACTGTCATGAATTGTACAGGTTTATATAATTGATAGTTATTCTTTACATTACTAGTCAATTTGTTATTATTAGTTGTTATTTGTATTCTAAATAATGAACTAATTTAATCATTCTAAGCTTAATGGAGCGGCCGTAGATAAGGGGCTAAGGCGCTGGCTTGCCACACTGCCGGTCCGGGTTCGATTACCGATGTGACCATTAATAGATTTTGACCGGCCGCTCCCGTGGTTCGGAAGTCACGTAAAGCCGTTGGTCCCCAGGTTAAGTGTTAGAGAGGGCTCCTAAGCCCTAACTTCGCCTGGTAAAATAAGACAATCTTTAACTTTTAACTTTTAATTCATTAGTGTTAATCAAACCAACCAAGATTAAGAGTTAAATCAGGAGTAGTTCTCTCTCTCACTTCACCTCTCAGTCCATCCCTTATGCACAGGTGCATTTAGTAGGTCACTAAGCGGCCTATCCATAGCAATCATGTAGAGCCTGTAAAAAATACTGTGCCAAGTTTCATGGTCCATAGCCTTACAGATTTTGAGAAACTGAGATTAGTTAGGAATGGTATTTGCATAATATTTAAATAATACGCTCTCAGATTGTTTATGTGTGTGGAAAACAGTCAAACTATCAAGTATCACTCCAATTCTGTCTTGAAAGGTGTATTCAAGAGTCGAGACTCATTCATAATTTTCAAGATGGGGCACAAAATATTTGGTAGATTATATTAAAAATAAACAAATATATTTGTATATTTGCCCTCTGCAGGTATTTGTTCGTGTTCAACGTTTTCACAAACAATTCTTTAGGAATACCGCGAGTCTTTTGCAAATTTCCAAACCCAAGACGATACGTATGATTATTATTATTCATTTTTAAAATACTAAATTTTAGGTTTGACTGAACTTAATGTGTATATTTATGTTTCTTTATGTATATTCGTACTAAATTAAAATAATTACAACAGGTCGTTGTACAATGTACAATACAATTGTCAACATATTGTCTGCTTAACTTATTTAGACAAGGTATTTAAAATGTTTTAGGTTTTAGTTGTCTAGTTAGTATAGCCTGTGTAGTAAGAATAGCCTATGTAGTAAGTATAGCCTATGTAGTAAGAATAGCCTATGTAGTAAGTATAGCCTATGTAGTAAGTATAGCCTATGCAGTAAGTATAGCCTATGTAGTAAGTATAGCCTATGTAGTAAGTATAACCTATGTAGTAAGTTTAGCCTATGTAGTAAGTATAGCCTATGTAGTAAGCATAGCCTGTGTAGTAAGTATAGCCTATGTATTAAGTATAGCCTGTGTAGTAAGTATAACCTATGTAGTAAGTATAGCCTATGTAGTAAGTATAGCCTGTGTAGTAAGTAAAACCTATGTAGTAAGTATAGCCTATGTATTAAGTATAGCCTGTGTAGTAAGTATAACCTATGTATTAAGTATAGCCTGTGTAGTAAGTATAACCTATGTAGTAAGTATAGCCTATGTAGTAAGTATAGCCTATGTAGTAAGCATAGCCTGTGTAGAAAGAATAGCCTATGTATTAAGTATAGCCTGTGTAGTAAGTATAACCTATGTAGTAAGTATAGCCTATGTAGTAAGTATAGCCTATGTAGTAAGCATAGCCTGTGTAGTAAGTATAGCCTGTGTAGTAAGCATAGCCTGTGTAGTTAGTATAGCCTGTGTAGTAAGTATAGCCTGTTTAAAAGTATAGCCTGTGTAGTAAGCATAGCCTATGTAGTAAGTATAGCCTGTGTAGTAAGCATAGCCTACGTAGTAAGTATAGCCTGTTTAAAAGTATAGCCTGTGTAGTAAGCATAGCCTATGAAGTTAGTATAGCCTGTGTAGTAAGTGTTGACTGTGTAGTATGAATAGCCTATGTAGGAAGTATATCCTTTGTAGTAAACATAGCCTGTGTAGTAAGTATAGCCTGTGTAGTAAGTATATTATGTGTAGTAAACATAGCCTGTGTAGTAAGTATAGCCTGTGTAGTAAGTATATTATGTGTAGTAAACATAGCCTGTGTAGTAGGCATAGCCTGTGTAGTAAACATAGCCTGTGTAGTAAGCATAGCATGTGTAGTAAGTATAGCATGTGTAGTAAGTATAGACTGTGTAGTAAGTATAGCATGTGTAGTAAGTATAGACTGTGTAGTAAGTATAGCCCATGTAGTAAGTATAGCTATGCATATTTCATGATGAATAATTGATAATAATATAATTGATAAGTATAAGTCACCAGAATTAATATGAATAATTTAATGATAACTATAACAATAATTAATTTTCTTCTAATTATATAACTATAGTAAATTTGTCTGAATCCATGCCAAAAATGAACACCAATGGGTAGTGAAAACCCAATATCAATTTGTACAAAACGTCCCATATTGTTGAGATAAACTGGCGGTGATTTAGCAATGATTGATGGTTGTTAATGGATTACCTGAATATTGGCCTGTTTAACCAAGTAGACATAAGAAAATGTTAACTTGTTGTATAAGAATATTTAAAATATATTCTGAAACTGGTTCATTTACACCATCAATCCAATCTTTGCCAACTATATAAAATATAATAAGACTACAATGTTATGGATTGTAATACTTTTTGCAATTCATTTAAGAAAAATATATTAATATTAAAATATAAAAAAAATAGTATTGAAACAATGTAGACCTAGTACAATTTATTTTAAAAACGTTTCATGTATAATTAATTTATATTAAGTATTTATCATTTATAAATAACTAGTAGTGAAATAAATTGTTTTATATCTGGTTTTCTATTTATAAATAATTGAAATAAATTTTTTATAAATTCAATATACTATTTCCTTTTATTGTTTCCTTTCTATTATTGTAACACCATTTTAAGGTTAATAACAATAAATGTATAATATAATATTCCTATATTTTCATTTTAAATGGAATCACTTTTCACGCACGTTTAAGTAGCTAACACAGTTTGAATGTAAGTTGATTGTACTCAGTGGACCCTGAAACAAATATAAGCAACGTCCCGTGGGAGAACTGGGAACACTGTTTTCTAGGTAACCCTTTAGATGTAAACACTTACCATCAGTCTGTTTCAATCAGAATTCCTCTGACTAAAACGAATCACATGAAACCTCTTTAAATTATGCTGATAAAATGTTTTATAAATTACTACATGAAATGTGTACTTATAATATTAAGTGTACAAGTTAAACGTTTAAAATACTCTTTTAGCTAAGTTTATACACATTCATTTTATGATACTTATTCCACAAGATATTGTTAAAGTGATAACTACAAAACCATAATCCACAAAATGTATGTTGTTAAATGTATCTTGTATTTACAAAAAGATTGTAAATCAAGTTGTCATTTATCAAATTAATATTTAACTGAACATATTAGCTATTTGTTTAAAGGTGGTGTCAACTAAACCAAACCAAAAAAATCAAAATACTAATATTCCTAGACATATATTATTATTATTCCTAAACATATTCATATTTGTACAGTCTTGTATCTTTCAAAAAATAAAACATATTCTATTCTACTAGAGAAGTCTGGGGTGTCCATGTTGAATTGTAGTGAAGGTTCAGATGTTGTTTTGGGAAGAGAACTGAGTGTCAGACTTGTCAGTTAGCTGAAAATCAGACCAACACTACGTGGTTCGGATTCCACGTAAAGCTTTAGGTCCCATAGTTGCCCTGGCTGTTGGGCTTTTAATAAATAGTCCTTTATGAGCTAAGTCGAACTTATATAGTAACAATGACTATACTCGTTCATTTACACTCGTCGCTGATACACTCATTTACCCCTCATATTCGCCCATATTTCTATGATCGGCGTCTTATAAATGAATAACAATGAATAGTAATGAATACAGCATTACTGGCTCTCTTACACCCATATACTTACAGTGTTACTGGCCTTTTTACACACCCACTCATGTACTCTAATGGCACTCTCACCCACCATTACAGTGATACACTCAAGTACAGTGATACTTACCTTCTCACCTACCCATACACGCTCAATATTACTGGATCTCTCACTCACCAATACAAAATATAGTGCTACTGCCACTCACACCCACTTACACACGTACATTACTACTAGCCTTTTAACTCACCCACACACGTACAGTTTTACTGACCTTTTTACTCACCCAAATAAGTACTGTGACTGTGCTACTAGCCTTCACACCCACCCACACAAGTACAGATCTACTGCCACTCAAACCCAGCCGCGCACACACAGTGCTAGTGCCCCTCTCACCATACACACATGTTCCATACTAATGGCTCACTCACCCACCCACACAAATACAGTGTTACAAAATTGTAACCCTAAACACTCAAGTAGAGTGCTACTGGATTTCCTATCTACCCACAAGCTAAAATGCTACAAGCCTTCTCTCCCACGAACATAAGTGTAGTGTTACTGTCCTTCTTACCCACCCACACAAGTACAACGCTACTAAAACTTCAATCCACCCACATAAGTACATTGCTTCTTACCTTCTTACCCACTCACACTAGCCTTCATACCCACCCACATGAACAGTGCAACTGACCTTATTACTCACCCACACACGAACAATTTTACTGGCCTTATTACCACCCACACACGTACAGTAGAATTGACCGTCTTACTCACCCACTTACGAACAATCTTACTGACCATCTTACCCACCTACACACGTACAGTACAAGTAACATTCTTACTCACTCACATTCGAACAATCATACTGGCCTTCTTACACACCCACACATGTTAAGTGCAACTGACCTTCATACTCACCCACGTACGAATAATCATACTGGCCTTCTTACACACCCACACATGTTAAGTGCAACTGACCTTCTTACTCACCCACACACGAACAATCCTACTGGCCTTCTTACACACCCACACACGTACAGACAATTGACCTTCATACTCACCCATACACGAACAATCTTACTGGCTTTCTTACCCACTCACACACGTACAGACAATTGACCTTCATACTCACCCACACATGTAGAATGTTACTGGCCTTCGTACCCACCCACACACGTACAGTGCTACTAGCCCTCTCACCCTAATTTAACATTTATCTCCATAATATTTCTTTTAATTTTTCAAACAGCCTTTTAAGATAAAACCTTTTTTATTAATTGTGTACGTTGGGTCGTAAAGTGTTTCATTATTGAGGTTTCACCACTAAAAATAATAATAATGAACAACTCCTACATTAATATAATAGTTGATGTTTCTATTATAAAAATCAAACAATACTGTTATAAAGGCCTTTAAATGTAGTAACGAAGCACTTATGCGTATGAGTTAACCACTGGAAGGAAAAAGCAATACGTTTATTAAAAGGAAAATCCAATTACTCGCTACAACGAGTAACGCAGGTAAGTCAGATGCCATATCTGCTGAGGTATATTTTCATTGAACCAGATGGGAAATGGACTTGTGACGAGTCTAGAAACAAATCTGTTTATTGGAATCGGTTTATTAAAAAAACATTACATCAGACTAACGGGGTGCTAAAGATATTTAAAAAATATTTTCTTCCCTATTTATGTTATTTATTATAGATTATGGACGGCACTAAACAACTTAAACATTGCTTGTATTTTGTAGGAAGATTTCTGTTTGATTTTACTAATAATTTTGATTTATTACTATAGGGACGTACGAATTTATTTTAATAAATCTAACTAAAAGAAAATTATATATTTGTTGCCTCAATATAATAAAATATGTTTTTAACTTCAAATCAAATTGGACCATTGCATATTGATAATATTTTTAAAAACATCTCAATGTTATTTTTTTCTTCTTCAAGTTATATAAAATAATGATGTTTTGTCAAACTAACTAAGAACTGCTCAGTACTGTTACCTTAGGCCTAAAGGCTAATTCTCAGTGGACCCTAGCTGCAAGTAAGCGTTATTCTCTTAATTCCCAAACATGACGTAAGGCTCATTTCCTGTTATTCATACATCTTTTCATTGATTTTTGTTACTAAAAAAACGTTACAATTGCAAAGTTTTACTTGACGTTGAAAAAATAAAACATAGAGGTTATTATTCTACTCCTGAACTACCATCAGTCTATGGATCGAACTCATTTGTAATGTAAAATATTCTATTGTTTTTGTTTGTTACTAAGTTATACGTACTGTTTTATAAATTAATTGACAAGTATTTATACATAATTTATAATTAATATAATATTTAATAAATATAAATAATAAATAAGTAATGATCAGCACTAGTGGCACAGTGATGTAACCCAGATACTTAGGGACAAATTATTGAGGAGATTGTAGGCGATAGGTTCTTTGCTCGGTCCTCTTAATTCCGACGCAGCGTCCACTCAGTGGTTGCCATTGACGTGAATCTAGAGAAGTCTGGAGTGACCACGTTGGATGGTAGTTAAGGTTCAAACTATTATGTAGGGAAGATAAATTAAGTATTAGGCTTGACAGTTAGCTGAAAATGAGACCAACATTTCGTGGTTCGGCACTCTAACGTGGGGTTGCACGTAAAGCCGTACGTCTCTTAGTTGCCCTGGATATTGGCTATTAACTAATGGCTCTTTCTGAGGAACAGTCGAACTCAGTTAGTAACAATGACTACACTCATATTATCATTCACCTTAAAATATGCACAAAGTTGTGTCGGCGTCTCATGAAAGAATGTAAGAAATTAGTATAATGTAACTAAGACTACTGGCAGTAAATTTTGTTATTATATTGGATCTCCATCGGTAATACACGGTGTCTGACACACATGGTGTCCCGGCCAAGAGTACGTTTGACTGGGGACAAGCTGGTGGTTGTCTTTGTTCTCCGATCTGCCACGATTCCTGGATTTGGATTCTTCGGTTCTTTTTTTGTCTTCAAAACATTAATGTATGGAACCAGTATATTTCTCAAGAAACTAGATTGCAGTGATAGTTTAATGTATGGATGGAACATTTATGATAATTGAGCTATATACTACTTAGTTAAATACAATTTTTTGATGTATTTAGTTTGATTTAGTTTCTAAAATAGTTTTTATACAATTCGTAAAAAGGACAATAAACCATAAGTAATGCGTATGATTTGAATAAATTTAAGTGATTAATTCAAAAAAAATCAAACTATTAAAAATACATAAATAACGTATGATTTTGAAAATAAATAAAACAATTAGCAAACATTGTTAATTTATTTAATCAGTCATATGATATAAATTTAATTGTATCAGAGTTATTGATTTTTTTTGTTGACTTTATAAAAAGGATTGATAATTACTTTAGATATAAAATGGAATGAAATATATCTTAAAAGGTTATTTTATTTATAGTTTCACCATCATAGTTATTTTATACCTTTGAATGATACCATTGCAAACGTGGCATACTGCTATGAAGTATAGTTGTATACCTTTCGTTCGTATTCCAGCCCACCCTTTGGAATTTGATTTGGTACCTTAGTGAATAACTTAGAGTTTTAAAACCTTTCGTGTTATATTGCCTGCGAAACATATGCAATGTTACATAACATCCTCATTTCTTGTAATTGTATAAAATCCTGAATGTCATATGTTGGATCACATACAAGAGATATTCCATCATTAAAACCAGCTTATCTCCTATATATTACAGACGTGTTTTCAACACGTTTCAAGACATATTTAGTTCGTTAATATATCATTATAAAAGTTTAAGAGAAAGCTTAAGCTGCATTTTCATGTTAATTTGTGTGTTTAACAAATTTGTGACGCAGCATAAAGTCAACTGTTTTGTATTGTACTTCTTATCTTCTTGTACCATATCACAACACCTATTCTGATTTTATAGTTTTAATAACACTTAAAATGTACAGCACATAAAAAGCTGATACATTTTTTATTGTACTTGATAACGCTAGATTGAAATGAAACTAGTGATTAAACAATATTTTTCTTGACAATTTCTTCAGAATATTAAAAAAGTATTCCAACAAACAATTCATTTTTTATATATCTCTAATTAACTAAAGCATGTATACAGTATTACATTATATGTTATCATCAAGAGTATTGTTTTTGATTAAGTATACACTCATCAAAATTAAACACAAAGCTTTTTATTCTACCTATCTGACGGCTCTTAGCTTAAAAACATATATTCAAATCATAAAATCATACGAATTATTAAAAAATAATAATGACAGCTAATTAAAAAAAATATTTTTATTTATAAAATAAAAATCCTCAAATACTTTGTTAGATTTTATAGTATCCTAACACAGGTTTATAAATATCAATGTGTAGGTATTTCAGGACAATGCAATAAAAGTTTAAATAATTATTGTCCCAATATACAACTAAATAAGTCCATAGTTGCACTTATTTAATAGTATTAGAAAACATATTGTTCATTTTTCTATATAGCAGTACTAGATAGATCAGTTTTATTTATTTCCATAATTATTTTCATAGCAAATTTGTTAAACATATTCGATAGTGAGTACTGAATCATATTATCTGATTTAAATGTGTATAGTTACACTATCAAAGTGGAGTAACTTTATATCTTTTGAAGAACCTGCATCAGTTTTGATGCAACTAGATACAAAGGGAGAGATTACATTCATTAAAATATTGGTCATCATATGTAAATGTTGCATGATTATTACAATTTATTAACATGGTTTCACGTAACTTGAAACGGGGTTGAAATTTGCATAGTGGATTATATCTTTTATTCTAAATTTCGTTTTCAAATATGTTATCATTGCAAAAATCAGTCTGCGTTAGATTAACTTACTTCCCATTCAAAAAGTATTTTTCGTTTTCATGCTAATTTGTTTAATTGCTATAGCTGATACAGTGGCTGTATAGGAACACATTGTTATGTATTACACTACATATCTATGTGGTATTATGGTATAAAACTCACTTAAACAATTATTTGTTATTAAAATTATGTTTTATACTGCGAATGCAAAGAAATCTTAAAGGATAACATTTAAATGTAGGTAACTGGATGAAACAAACTCACACTAGAAAAGCCATTTTAATATTAACAAAGCTGCCTGCTATATTAACAAAAATTAATCTGTCATGTGTTTAATTTTGATAAAAGTAATATTTTTTATTAATAATCTGATCGTAAAACATACTGTGGTGGTAGCTAGTTAGTTAATTTATACATTTTACAGTACAAGTAAACGTCACACAACACAAATTTATTACAATATAAGCACAAAATGCACAAATATATTACAATACAAGTAAAAAATGCACAAATATTACGGTAATCGATTTCGGTGAACCACGCTCAACATCCTCAGACCAGAGAGATTCACAAAAACATGGAAAATGGTGTTCTACAACTCAATTTAATTGTGTGACGTTTACTTGTACTGTATACATACCAACACGTATTATGCTGATTAAAAAACAATTCATACATTTTAAAATGAGTTTTTAGTTTTTATTTCTTTTCCAAAGCTAATAAATGGTTTTAAATGGTATTTATATAAATCAATAATTCTTAACTCAGATCATCACTTAATAACTAGTACACACTTAAATTTGTTTAATCTGAAAGACTGGTATTTTTTTTCTCCTCTAACTTAGTATATTTGCCTGTAACACGCCTTTAAAATTAATTCAGTTTTTGGTTTTTTTAGTTTAAGTTTGCCATCATATTTATAATTTCGTTTAAAATTTTAAATACATAACTATCTTAACACGATTTAAATTTTTCGGTAACATCTAATCTTAGTCAATATAAATTAATAAAATTATTGTTATATCCACTTAACAAAGGTTGCTATAGTTCACGTCAGTGAGCGCCTTCCATCTATGAAATAACTGCATTACATGGAAGTAGCTAAATCACGTTAGTAACGCCGTTTCTTTAATAAATCAGTTCTTAACTTTTGAACTGTGGCATACGATTTTTTTTAATCACGAGGAAATGATGTTATTGTATTTATTGTGACTAAAGTTGCATTTGTTAAATTTGATAAAATATCATGTGAATTATGAAAATATTGAAATCTTTGTATTATACATGTTTTAAATTTAAACAAATATTTTCATTGGTTATTTTTTCATTCCTCTTAATAAAGTGATGTGATTTAGCCTTTTTTGAAAGTTTTGATGATCATACTTCTATTAACTCACACGTAATTCTATTATTTCACAGTAATTATTCATGCAAATAATTACTGTGAAATGTGCATGACTTATGTTTCATATGGAAGAAAGTTTATGCCGTTTTTAGAGGTGTTTTGTAAGTTACAGTCTATAGTTGTCAAATGTAAAGAAAACAAATTATACATTGGATTATTGCAATTCAACTACAGTGGCATGAATTTGTAGTAATTTTTCCTATTATAAGTGTCAAAATAGAAATATACTGTAAATTATTAAACATAAGCTATTTTAGGTTAAATAAGTTTATATTACTCTTGTAATATAAAAAGAACAGTAATATCTTGGAAACTCTTATGTTCATGAAGAAAAATATTCACCTTTTCCATCTAAAATCACATGCTCTAAATTTCGTTGTAATATTTGATTATTGTATTGTTTTATTCCTAATAATTGTTGTCTTTTCAGGTTAAAATGTAATTGTAATAGTTAATTAGATTGGATAGTAGTCTCAATACTTCCGAGACACATAACTTATATAATTTTTTGTGCATGCTAAATGTTATTTTAAATTAATAGTGTTTTCAGGTACCATATATTTATTTTGTTTATGATTAGTTAATGTAATCTCATTTAAAGTCTGATTTGAATATTAATTTAATTATGCATTAACATTTTTCGTTGATATTGTGACCTTGGCAGCGCCTAATTGGTTACATTAATTTAACCCTGTTAACATTTTATATTTAGTAGAAGTTCATTTTGTTGTACCCCATTCTATGACCTAGGTTAAAATATAGATTATTAGTTTAAGAACGTAGTTTTATAACATGGTTGTGTAGATGTAATTAAGTTTTTGCACTTGAAAAAGGTTTGGGTTTTACCAAATCGAAACGTCGTGATTGGTAGTTTTCACGTAATGATGGCAAAAGTCCAACTACCTTTGTCTTCCCCAGTTAGAGAATGATTAAAAAAATTTATTTGCTGTGTCAAACCAAGTTCGATCTCTTTTTTTATTACACACAAAAATAATCTACAAACATTAAAAATGAGAATATATGTTTCATTATTTTTTCCTCTCCTTCCTAGGGAAATAAAAGTACAATAAAATTATATTAATACATATTTTATGTAAGCTTTTTGTTAAAAAAAATAATAATAATAAGTATGAAATTATCAACTTTCAGAATGATGCTCTCTTAAAAGATTTTATTTTACTGTCGGGCTAAATTATTTAAAAGATATTTCAATAGAGTTTTAATTACACACAAATTAAAGAAATAGTTTATATATATATTAAGTGGTCATTATAAAACCTACTTAATGAAGCAACAAGCTCACTTTAGTTAACTATGTGTCTATATTGCAATCTAGATTATATAAACGCCTATAATATGCCTATAAAAGGTAATAAGTGCAAAAGCTATTATTATTTTAAAACAACGAAAAGTGAATAAAGAAATGGTTTAATATGTCATCTACGGTTCAAAATAATATTATTTTTATGATTCTTAAGAATATAGAAGTAATTATTTTCTCAAGGACTATCCGGAATATACTAGCTTGTGTAAGTTTGTTTGACAGAGAAAGTTTTCTTAAAACTCTGTCAAGAAAGATGGACACTTTGATCCCTAATCAAGGCGGTTAAACCAGAATAAAAATTAAAATACCATACAAGGTCAAATACTGCGTCCAACTAGAAGGACTACATTTTGGATACTCAGTATACTGTGTGTACACATTCATTATTGCTTTATCTATACTTCATTATATATTAGGTAGACTGTAGGGGGTTCCCTAGTGAATATTTTCTGTTCTGGGGGTTACAGTTTTTGAAATTTGTTCAGCATGTTACTTATGTATACCATATGTACTTACATGAACCAGCTATTATGTAATAATCAGTAATGTATATGTTAGAGCCAGCTTGAAGTAGGAATTGTAAAGTCATTTTACTGTACACTTTTTTGAAATAAATAAATTGTGAGCTAGACTAACAGTCCATTACTAAGTTTTTAAACAAATTTTAAAATACCACTGGATATATTTAATTAGTTTGAATAAATATAGCTAAAGAGATGTATGTATTAACATACAAACACTTTTTTTTGCATTTCGTGACTTGTCTTTAGCGATTCAAACAGCCGACATTTTTATGTATTTATTATTGCATAAAGGCATAATAAAAAACTACAGAAATTCTTATAAAATACTTCAGGCCAACGTTTCTATTAATTTGTCAAATGAAAATTGGGTGTACGGTGTGAGCGAAAGCGTATATCTTCAGTAGAGAGGAGAGGCGATAATCTTGATGCATGGTTCTTTTCTTATTTATTGCTTCCAAACAGTGTGTCTGACATTTTATCAACAATTTGTCTAAGGAAAAGTTATTTTAAGCCAAATAACGGTTGTGATTGTAATAACTATTAATTTATGACAAAACTATAATATGTAATATTGTAATTCATATATTTTAAACTGAATATGCACTTCATTATGCTATCTACTTCAATAATAATGCCATAATACTTCAGTGGTATATACCACAATTTAAGACCATGTTTAAATAAAAATAATATCACAATATTTCACTACAAAAATGGCCTGTTAATGTTCATTATCAATGTTTGTCCCCAAACTTATGTACTATATAAATTTTTTTGTGCCAATATTTTTATAGTAATTAGCATTTGTTAGAAAAAACTGATTGATTTTAGTTCGATCATAAGTATACTATAAGTCATAATCCAATGAGGTTAAGTGTAAGAGAGGACCTAATGGCCCTAATTTTACCTCTATAAATAAAACATTTTTTATTTCATTTCATAATCCACGGTTATATTTAAAAAAGTTCAGTTTACTTAACATTTATTGTATCGTTGGAGATATTGATATTCTAATATTTTTATGGACATTTCCAACAATCAGTGTTTTATTAACTACACAACGTTTCGAAAGGTATGAAACTCCTACCGTTCTTAAATGACCTAAATTTATACTAAACATAAATATATCATGAAGATCAGGACTTGATAATAACACTTTTAACAAACTTACGACATATTATCTACTTTTACTTTAAAATATACACAAACAAAAAAAAAAACGAAATGTCAATAAAAAAATCCTGAAAAAGAATAAACTATTTACATTGACAAAACAAATCACAAAAACACCCAAATTTTACATTAAATGCATTTTCTCTTCAAGGCTAAGGGAGCCGGGGATATGTCCCTCCATTCCTTTCACTAGACACACAACTACTGAACCACTATTTAAATTATCCACCAGGCAGTTCGTTAGAAGTCAGTGGAAGGGGAGAGGGGTCTCCTCCATACGACTGTTAGGGGAACCTGGGTCGCAGCTTCATTCAATGAGTTCTTCTGGTAGGCAAATTTGGCACTAAATATAACGGGCTATGGAGTTTTGAGTTAAATATTTTTTTAAACAAATGTAACCAAAGGAGTCTAGCTTCAACGCTACTTTGACTAAACGGAATGCCGTTTAATTTTATTTCAGGCATTTCAACAAATTTCCATTTTATTAATTTTGCTCTTTATGCATTATTTTTTTCTCGTCCCATTTAAATTAATTATAATTTTTCCATGCATACTATGCTAATTTAGAGTGATTGGTTTCATCTTTACGAGTGATTGATTTTCTTTTGTTTATTTATGTTTACTCTGAAAGGATGTTTAGAACCTTTGCCAGTACTTCGTATGGACAATATATTTGATCATGTAGCCCAAAATAATTTCTTTCTGTGCACAGTTTTAAAAGATATATTATTATATTTACTGCTAAAATAGTCCTGTTTTTAAGTGTGTTGTCATTCTCTTGGCGTGTCTTTATTATACCAAGTGACTCATTCCCTGAACAATTACTGAAAAGGCAGTACACTTGAAAACTAACTAACATGTCATCTTCTGTGAGTTGTGTATGTGTTAGTTGAAAAGAGCAATAGTAATATGAAAGAACATTGTTGAAGGTGCCTTGGTAAATTATCAACAATCCGATGACAGTAGTCGAAGTATCATTTTGAGCTTCACCCATCTAGTTACCGTTCTTAAACAACTATTTTGAACACGCTGACTTCCAACGAACTGTCTGATGAGTGGTTCCCTTAGCCTGGAGGTACGAATGCCGTTCATGTAGGATTTGGGCATTTTTGTAATTTGTTTTGTTAATGTGAATAATTTATTAATTTTTAGGTTTTATTATTAACATTTAGTTTTTGTTGTGTGTATATTTTTTTTAAGAATTAGGTAATATGTCATAGGTTTGTAAAAAGTTTTGTTACAAGGCCTGATTCTCAGACCATTCTTATTTTTGTATAAATGTAATTTAGTTTAGGTCACTTAAGAGTGAGTGGTGTTTCATAGCTCTCGAAACGTTGTGTAGTTAAGTATTTATAGTCAGTATTTATGACTGTTGGAAAAGTTTAAGAATAATAAAAAAATTTATTTAGGTCTGTATAGTAAGTGAAATTACTAAAAATACACGAAGAACAATTAAAACGAACATTCTTTCAGGAATTTTATATGAATCCATTAAACAAACCTAATAATGTTTTTAAATAACTACATTGATTAAGGAATGCTTGGTAGGATACTAACGTGCAATGCGTTTTAGAGATATAAAAACGACAAACAAAAATATTATTTTGAATCCCTTTCATTAAACAAAATCTAATTGCGTGAAAAGTCCTATACAGTAGTTGTTTACATTATTTGTTCTTTCTATAATATACAATGATAAATGATAAACACAAATCTCTCTCTCCCTCCTTCCCTCCCCCCTCTCTCTCTAATTCATAATTGTTTAATACGTTGAGTATATTGATATCTTGTGAAAGTTTATAATTAAATTAAATGTGAACAATCTGGGCAATGTCAGATTAGATGTGAACTTTTAAGTAAATAGTTCATCTTAAGTGATGTTAAACAGTCCAAAACTAATAGATTCATTAGTGCATTCATCCATCGCCTCATTAAAGGAACAGAGATGGAGTGTTTTGTACAAATTGACGTTCCTTATTATGAACCATTAGTCTTATTGATTCCCTCAGGTGAGTTAGGCTACACATTAGTTCTTCACTGAATGCAAACGTATCTTATCAAAGGTCTATTATATAATACAGAGATATTATGTAATAGACACAGATTTGCCATGCGGCAATGGTACGTTAAACAGTGAAAGATGCACCCAACCAGCCGTGAAGAAATGGTCGAGCGTATTAAAGCACAGTAGTCTGGCCAGGTGCAGCAACGAATAACGTCAGTTCGAATCTGGTTCAACTGTGTAGTGGCACTGGTTTGTAGCATAGGGATGTAGGAGGATCGGTTTGTAGCATAGTGGTGTAGGAGTATCGGTTTGTAGCATAGTGGTGTAGGAGGATCGGTTTGTAGCATAGTGGTGTAGGAGGATCGGTTTGTAGCATAGTGGTGTAGGAGGATCGGTTTGTAGCATAGTAGTGTAGGAGGATCGGTTTGTAGCATAGTGGTGTAGGAGGATCGGTTTGTAGCATAGTGGTGTAGGAGGATCGGTTTGTAGCATAGTGGTGCAGGAGGATCGGTTTGTAGCATAGTGGTGTAGGAGGATCGGTTTGTAGCATAGTGGTGTAGGAGGATCGGTTTGTAGCATAGTGGTGTAGGAGGATCGGTTTGTAGCATAGTGGTGCAGGAGGATCGGTTTGTAGCATAGTGGTGCAGGAGGATCGGTTTGTAGCATAGTGGTGTAGGAGGATCGGTTTGTAGCATAGTGGTGTAGGAGGATCGGTTTGTAGCATAGTGGTGTAGGAGGATCGGTTTGTAGCATAGTGGTGTAGGAGGATCGGTTTGTAGCATAGTACCTTATAGCGTAGGAAATGGAAGTTGACAAGGTTAGTTTTTCTAATATAGTAGAACGAAGCAACGTGTGTTTTGCTACGTTTTACTAATGGTAAAAGGCGGATGAAATATATTTTTTTTCTATTGAATTTATATTTTATGAAACTAATAATCAACTTAAAAGGTTAATGGATGTGTCAATAACACAGATATTAACTAAATTATATGTTGAAATGTACAAATAAGAAAAAGCGGCTCCAAGTTTTACAATTCAAAAATAACTCACGAAGATAAGGGTTAAACATTATAGGTGATTTTATCAAATAAACCATTTAACGTCGCTTTTAAAGGAAATGTATTATAACATAACTCTTCTAAGGGAAGCCACTATAAATCTGTATTACCTCGTCCTAAGCTAGTCGGGATCATTTAAGTGATCGGTAATCGTGGCGGAAACCCAATTTCCCTCGGGTGGCCGAGCTGTCATCGGGGGCGAGTGGAGTGTTCCTGACCAGCTGACTGATGGCCACTCCAGCTGAGGCTTTCGTTTAACATTTGAAACGTAACTAATTAATTACTGTTCTATATTCAGTAGAACTCAAATATTGATTACCCCTGACCAGCTGACTTACGGCCACTCCAGCTGAGGCTTTCGTTTAACATTTGAAACGGAACTAATTAATTACTGTTCTATATTCAGTAGAACTCAAATATTGATTACCCCTGACCAGCTGACTGATGGCCACTCCAGCTGAGGCTTTCGTTTAACATTTGAAACTTAACTAATTAATTACTGTTCTATATTCAGTAGAACTCAAACATTGATTACCCCTGACCAGCTGACCGATGGCCACTCCAGCTGAAGCTTTCGTTTAACATTTGAAACGTAACTAATTAATTACTGTTCTATATTCAGTAGAACTTAAACACTGAACTCAGATGCATTATTTTCTAACCATAATTGCTGCTAGAATTCTTACTAAAACAAGGGAAAAGAATTCTTTAGTCACATCCTTTTAGCAAGCAAAATGTGACTAAAGATAAAATATAATTTATATAAATGTGTACATAATTTATATAACTGCTGTGTTGTCAATAAACTAGATGGTTAAGGGGGTTTTCAGAGATATAGTTTTTTGTATGCTTGAATTTATAAACGAAAATGTACGTTATATCTGTAAGGAATAATTCTTTATTTTAGGGTGCAGTTTATTTTATTCGCAATACCAACAACAAGAATGGGGGGTGTGTACCAACCACTGTGCATGTGTGGGTAAGTGGGCCATCACCGCTGTGCGTGCATATGTAAGTGGCGTGTATGTGTCTTGCGTATATATGGGTAAGTACTACTGAACGTGTATGGGTGTATGGGGGGTTGATCATTTCCACCGTGCATGTAGGGATGTTTAAGAGGTTCAAGTACGTGTATGGATCGGTAGGTGAGTTGCCACCAATGTATGTGAATGGGTGGGTGGTACAATAAGTTACCATATAAATTGTATTTAATAATCATCAATGTACGTATATAAGTGGGTGAGCAGATAATACATAAATGGGTGGGTAAGTGAATCAATATCACTGTACGTGTTGATAGATGGATCAATACCATAGTGCGTTATGGGTGGGTAAACATATCATTACTACTATGTGTAAGGGTGATAGGGGTGGGTTTTGTGTTGTGTATAACCATCAAACTTTGCCAGCTTATAATTAGTCGCATATTTATATCTTATATTAAAAGTAAGTTAGGTGAAAATATTTCCAATCCAATAACTCTGACAAGTTAGCATAATATGAAATAATAAAGTAATACAATGGGAGTTTTTTTAGCATAATGTCAAGGTTTTTAGCCTAGAACATAATTTTTCAACTATAAATTAGCATATTCATCCCATATCTGCACTTGTCCCTGAGTTAAAGTATTTGCTTTCTGTTACAGTCTTTTCTTTTATTATCAATTATTTTGGAAGACAACCCAACTGAACGCCTCCAGTCAGGTTTGATACGGTCTTGCTATTAGAGTTTTGGCCTGGACAGATCGTTGTGGTCCTTTTATGTATGATTTACCTTGTCAATCAAGATGTTGTCTTCATTGATAATGATTGATAGAAACTCTTAATTGTAGAGTGTCATACACTATCAAATTTGGACTTTGGAAAAGAGCACTTATGTTTTGCCATTCTAACAATTCCCTGGAAGATGTTCTTAGCTTCTTTTAGAAGCTTTCTTCAATCAATGTAGAGTTTTCGTTTATCCAGCGTTACTCCAAGTTATACTATTTTCGCTAAGAATAAATTGCGACATCAGCAAATACCATTTTATGAAGTTGATCATGAACGATCCAAAACAATGTCTCCAGAATCAAGCCTTGTGTGCATCTCTCGATATGGAGATCCACTGATGATTACTGCTATGCTTCTCTCTGACAGATATAAGGCTAGTGCCTTCTACATTTCTGGTAGAATACTAAACATTTTCAGCACTTTCAAGATTACTGGCCAGGAGGTAAAGTCAAAAGAACCTTAAATGTCCAGTATGACCTGGAATACATATTTTCTATCTGACTGGTCCACCTTGTTTGTCAATTCTTAAATCACATGGCTATCATGATCCTTTTCCTTATGACACCATGTTGTTCTTCTTCGAATAGAGCTTGTTTTTTTTCATAAGTTTATTCAATATGTTGGCTATTACAATCTCTAAGACCCTATCTAATATTGAGAGAAAGCTGATTACTCTTTAGCTCCTTATAATTTTCGGGTCTCTGGGACATGTTTCACAATGCACAAGTGATTTTTACTGCTTTACAGCATTTGGGAAGATCAGGACTGAATGGATTCTATTATACAAATCCAAGAGCACAAACATGTTCACTTCATCAATACACTTAAACGCTGTCGGAACGAGATATGACCCTCGAACGTTTGTGGAGTTTCTCTTTCCTGAGGAATAATTGTAGTTCGGGACTAAACTCCTGTTCTAAATCTTAATAGGAATATTCCTCTTCTCTCGTTTACTAATGTATCATGTTGTCAGCAGCAACACTATACAAGGACAGTAGCTCGTTCATACAGTATCCCTACAGTAAATACCATCCGACAGTCGTACTACAGTAAGAGTCGACGTTTCCACACCCAGCTTGTACACTATACATAGGTAGTAGTTCGGTCATACAGTATCCATACAGTAAATACCATCCGACAGTCGTACTACAGTAAGAGTCGACGTTTCCACACCCAGCTTGTACAATATACATAGGCAGTAGCTCGTTCATACAATATCCATACAGTAAATACCATCCGACAGTCGTACTACAGTAAGAGTCAATGTTTCTACACCAAGTTTGTACAATATACATAGGCAGTAGCTCGTTAATACAGTAAATACCATCCGACAATCGTACTACAGTAAGAGTCGACGTTTTCAAATCCAGCTTGTACACTATACATAGGCAGTAGCTCGTTCATACAATATCCCTACAGTAAATACCATCCGACAGTCGTACTACAGTAAGAGTCGACGTTTTCACACCCAGCTTGTACACTATACATAGGCAGTAGCTCGTTCATACAATATCCCTACAGTAAATACCATCCGACAGTCATACTACAGTAAGAGTCGACGTTTCCACACCCAGCTTGTACACTATACATAGGCAGTAGCTCGTTCATACAATATCCCTACAGTAAATACCATCCGACAGTCGTACTACAATATCCCTACAGTAAATACCATCCGACAGTCGTACTACAGTAAGAGTTGACGTTTCCATACCCAGTTTGTACACTATACATAGGCAGTAGCTCGTTCATACAGTAACCCTACAGTAAATACCATCCGACAGTCATACTACAGGAAAAGTCGACGTTGCCACACCCAGCTTGTACACTATACATAGGCAGTAGCTCGTTCATATAATATCCCTACAATAAATACCATCCAACAGTCGTACTACAGTAAGAGTCAACGTTTCCACACCCAGATTGTACACTATACATAGGCAGTAGCTCGTTCATACAGTATCCCTACAGTAAATACCATCCGACTGACATACTAAAGTAATAATTGACGTTTTCAAACGCAGCTTGTACACTATACATAGGCAGTAGCTCGTTTATACATTATCCCTGCAGTAAATACCATCCAACAGTCGTACTAAAGTAAGAGTCAACGTTTCCACACCCAGCTTGTACACTATACATAGGCAGTAGCTCGTTCATACAGTATCCCTACAGAAAATACCATCCGACAGTTGTACTACAGTAAGAGTCGACGTTTCCACACCTAGCTTGTACACTATACATAGGCAGTAGCCCGTTCATACAGCATCCATACAGATAATACTATCCGACAGTCGTACTACAGTAAGAGTCGACGTTTCCACACCCAGCTTGTACACTATACATAGGCAGTAGCTCGTTCATACAATATCCCTACAGTAAATACCATCCGACAGTTGTACTACAGTAAGAGTCGACGTTTCCACACCCAGCTTGTACACTATACATAGGCAGTACCTCGTTCATACAGTATCCCTACAGTAAATACCATCTGACAGTTGTACTACAGTAAGAGTCAACGTTTCCACACCCAGCTTGTACACTATACATAGGTAGTAGCTCGTTCATACAGTATCCCTACAGAAAATACCATCCGACAGTTGTACTACAGTAAGAGTCGACGTTTCCACACCCAGCTTGTACACAATACATAGACAGTAGCTCGTTCATACAGTATCCCTACAGTAAATACCATCCGACAGTTGTACTACAATAAGAGTCGAGATTTCCACACCCAGCTTGTACACTATACATAGGCAGTAGTTCGTTCATACAATATCCCTACAGTAAATACCATCTGACAGTTGTACTACAGTAAGAGTCGACGTTTCTACACCCAGCTTGTACACTATACATAGGCAGTACCTCGTTCATACAGTATCCCTACAGTAAATACCATCTGACAGTTGTACTACAGTAAGAGTCGACGTTTCTACACCCAGTTTGTACACTATACATAGGTAGTAGTTCGGTCATACAGTATCCCTACAGTAAATACCATCTGACAATTGTACTACAGTAAGAGTCGACGTTTCTACACCCAGCTTGTACACTATACATAGGCAGTACCTCGTTCATACAGTATCCCTACAGTAAATACCATCTGACAGTTGTACTACAGTAAGAGTCGACGTTTCCACACCCAGTTTGTACACTATACAAAGGCAGTAGCTCGTTTATACAATATCCCTACAGTAAATACCATCCGACAGTCGTACTACAGTAAGAGTCGACGTTTCCACACCCAGCTTGTACACTATACATAGGCAGTAGCTCGTTTATACAATATCCCTACAGTAAATACCATCCGACAGTTGTACTACAGTAAGAGTCGACGTTTCCACACCCAGCTTGTACACTATACATAGGCAGTAGCTCGTTCATACAATATCCCTACAGTAAATACCATCCGGCAGTTGTACTACAGTAAGAGTCGACGTTTCCACACCCATCTTGTACACTATACATAGGCAGTAGTTCGGTCATACAGTATCCCTACAGTAAATACCATCTGACAATTGTACTACAGTAAGAGTCGACGTTTCTACACCCAGCTTGTACACTATACATAGGCAGTACCTCGTTCATACAGTATCCCTACAGTAAATACCATCTGACAGTTGTACTACAGTAAGAGTCGACGTTTCCACACCCAGCTTGTACACTATACATAGGTAGTAGTTCGGTCATACAGTATCCCTACAGTAAATACCATCTGACAATTGTACTACAGTAAGAGTCGACGTTTCTACACCCAGCTTGTACACTATACATAGGTAGTAGTTCGGTCATACAGTATCCCTACAGTAAATACCATCCGACAGTTGTACTACAGTAAGAGTCGACGTTTCCACACCCAGTTTGTACACTATACATAGGTAGTAGTTCGGTCATACAGTATCCCTACAGTAAATACCATCTGACAATTGTACTACAGTAAGAGTCGACGTTTCTATACCCAGCTTGTACATTATACATAGGCAGTACCTCGTTCATACAGTATCCCTACAGTAAATACCATCCGACAGTTGTACTACAGTAAGAGTCGACGTTTCCACGCCCACCTAGTACACTATTTGGTGGTTTCGTATGTAATTTTTTGTTAACTGAAATGGCCTCTAAGATACACATTATAATTTCTCAATACAGCTTTTTGATGTAACTGCCAATGTATAAATGATAAATGGTAGGAGTGAATTGGAAAGTAAGAATAATTTGTTCGCACATAACAATATATTTGGTCGACCAACAATTTTTATTATAAAAAAAAAGTAATTGCACATATCGGTAGTAGTTGGTTTGATTCCCATGACAGAAAGATCTATTCAGAACACATTAATAAATTTCTCCAAGGTAGAAAGCACATTAATTTGTAAGTTGAGGTTTTAAATATTTATAATAATGAATTGGTGAGTGGAGCCATTTAGATGTTGACCACAGAAGAACACATTTGGGCCTTAATCTACGGTGGATATTATGTGTTTTATTTTAAATGTATTGAAACTATCTTTTATTACAAAACCGTAAAACTTTTAGTGCCACGTAAAACGGGCAAAACTTTCATATTATCAACAACCTTTAGCCCTATAATTTTGTTTTTATATTACACTATAAAGGTATTTTATATCATAACAATAATATTTTCTTTAAACATTATTAGTTTATTATACAAGTATTAAAATTCGCTCATATATGCTGAATGCTACCTATTAAAAGAAGTTGTTTATATTATGAAAAATATATCTAGATATAACATCCAATTCATAAACGTTCCTTTCACCTTAGTCTATAAAAAATGGATTTATATACAGATTTCGCTTATAAACGAAAAACTACTGAAACATTAAACTCAATGAAACTTTATCAAAGTTGTAGTTTCTCAGTCATGACTGGAATTGCTAAACGCGACTGTTAACAAGGTCAGAAACTCGATTTCCCTTGGGTCGTTTCCATCTTGTTTCTGGCGAGTTGTCAATTTATTATTGATTTAAACTGGTTAATTGATTGGGCAGCCTATTTACAGTTTCAATTTGACAGGCTCTAGTCTGATTTAAGCCTCTATATATTTTAGAAGAGTTATAATACTAACAAACAGGGAAATAAAAAAGGTATACTCACAGTAAATTCTTTTTCACTACACTACTATGAGTTTAGCTGTTTTCGTTATGTGTTTACAACCTGCGAAACATCATATTTTCAACAGCTGTCTATTGTTTACTACCGAAAGTAACATTGTTTACAACCGAAAATTTTCCACAGTCAACAACACCTGTTTTTATTCCGTAGTGTAGTGAAAAATATCGTTCAAAACTCGAGTGAAAGTGTTTTGTATGTTCTCGACCAATCGAAGTGCTCGACAAGTCTCGCACTTCAAACATAAGGTCTCGAACATGCAAAACCCCACTTTCCACTCTTGTTATGAAATATGCTATTACATATTACAAACTTTTTATTCATTATAATCAATTATTTATTTATGAATGAATGATAGCCTCCTGCTAATACTTAAAAATAATGTGTAGATATTTTTATAGTTTAGATTAATTCCTACTGTAAAATGAAGTTACTTTAATTCGCCTTTTTTTTAACATGCATATTGATCGAATAAAGCTGGCAAATATGTACCTCCTTACATTATTTTATCTAAATTAAATTCCAATCAAGTTTTCAATGTTAAGAACGGAGAGAAATATTTACTTTAAACATATTGGTTGCTCATATAAAGGGTGGCTGAAAAGTAACTTGGACACCCTCAAAACGTTTTTAATAAAACATATTTTAGTTCCGTTTGTGGCAATCTTTTTGAGTATGAGAGACTAAATTAATGAAAGCATTTTAAAACGTCATCCCACCCTTAAGTGGACTGGGAGGTGGGAGGGGGCACCTCTACATTTTGAAATGGCAACCACTACTGTGTGACCCCTCTGATTTCAGCTTGGTGAGACGAGAAATTTAACATTAAGAGAAATTAAGTCACACCACCCAGAAGAAAATGGTGAAAAAAAGGGGACGGCTAAAATTAACCATCCGTGACGTTTTTATTATTACAAGATTTCGATTTACGTCTAAGGCAATGATTTTTCAATGTTTTGGGACCAAAGCTACTTTAACCCAATAATTATGGATTTCTAGTTTTTTTTTAGGGGGATGAGGTAGGACCATTCCATGACAACAGTTTTACAAACATTATTATGCAATACCTAATTTTGAAGATCAGTGTTAAATGAGAAAAGCACTCACTAAACCTTTTGGGATGCCCTTAGACAGCTCGAAGAGTAAGTGTCTGAAATACACACTTAAAAATAAAATGGATTAAATATATCCATACTAAAATGGCAATGTTCAACAAAAATACACAGAAACATGTGTACATGACTTAGGAAAAAGAATTGAATTATTTATATTTGACCGAATTGAGAGTTTTTGTAGACCAAATAAATCGGACATTGATTAGAAATAATGATTTCGATGAGTATATTACCTTATATTAAATACTGGGACTGTGCCTTTTGGGTTCCTTTTGGCATGACCAAAAATATTGTATTTCATTTCTTGTTTCTTTTCTTAGCGTCACTTCTCTTCACCAAACGTTCTGACAGCTTGTTCCTAATAATGCTCACGTCTTCCATCTTACACGTAGGAATTTTAAACTTCTCTACTGTACATAATATATCTATAATTATATTATTAGATATCATAAATGTTATAAGTACACAATTTATAATTGCTTGAAATATGCAATATATAATAACTATTAACAGCTGCCTTTGACTTCCATTCGCAATGATGTATCATCTGACAAAATGTATTGACAAATTATAGCTTTAAGTTGAAAGCTGTTTATAATGTGCTTTATCGATTATTTGCTTCACATGTCACTGTAATCCAGATGATCTATCAGAATTCATCAATCATCGCTCAATCATCACCACCTTATCCTAACCACGAAGGAAGGTTTTGTACAAATTGATGTCGGCTTTTCACAAGTCATTAATCTTCACTTCAACTTCTTGCTTTCAGAAGTTTACAACATCAATTGATTGGAGAACTTCCATTACAAGAAAGTATAACCGCTCCTTGTACACCAGGTATGTGTGATTATTAAGTAATCTATAGTATATTTAAATAAATAGTATATTTCAATTTCTTAATTTGTACGGTTGATCAACTTTGTTTTATATTTTATTATATTATATTATATAACTTAGTTTGTGGTAAAAGAGAACGTGTTAGTAAGTTATTTGTCTTCAATATAAGTATAACATAATATACGTATTTAAAAATATATATTTTGCAAGAAATACTAAAATAATTATTTATATTCTAGGAATTGAGAGTAAAATGGATTTGAATTAGACAGAACAATTTACCGTTCTTCTCTTCCTCAACCTAATACATCACAATGAACGTTCTCATAACAACACTTTCAATATATCAGATTTAATTTCAATAATTAAGACGTTGATTTCTACACCAACATTACAATTTCACTTATGTGTCAGTAGCAGTTGTCATATATATGGTTCTACATCAACATTACAATTTCACTTATGTGTCAGTAGCAGTTATCCTATATATGGTTCTACATCAACATTACAATTTCACTTATATGTCAGTAGCTGTTGTCTTGTATATGGTTCTACATCAACCTTACAATTTCACTTATGTGTCAGTAGCTGTTGTCCTATATATGATTCTACATCAACTTTACAATTTCACTTATATGTCAGTAGTGTTGTCTTGTACATGATTTTATATCAACATTACAATTTCACTTATGTGTCACTAGCTGGTGTCTTGTATATGGTTCTACATCAACATTAAAATTAAACTTATGTGTCAGTAGCAGTTGTCCTATATATGCTTCTACATCAACATTACAATTTCACTTATGTGTCAGCAGCTGTTATCCTATATATGGTTTTATATCAACATTACAATTTCACTTATGTGTCAGTAGCTGTTGTCTTGTATATGGTTCTACATCAACATTACAATTTCCTAATTGTAATCCTAATCCTAAGTAGCTATTATCCTATATATGGTTCTACATCAACATTACAATTTCACTTATGTGTCAGTAGCTGTTGTCCTATATATGGTTCTACATTAACATTACAATTTCACTTATGTGTCAGTAGCTGTTGTCTTGTATATGGTTCTACATCAATATTACAATTTCACTTATGTGTCAGTAGCTGTTGTCCTATATATGGTTCTACATTAACATTATAATTTAACTTATTTTTAAGTAGTTTTTGTCCTATATATGGGTATATATTCCCAATGACATTTTATTTTTATATTATTAATATGTTTTTAAAATTAAAATATAACTAGTAGTAACATAGTAATCAATAACATTCGTGCAATTATTTGATATCGATATTATTGCCCTTTTAAACATTACAATGAGGTCAGTGTGCTTTGGCTGTCAACATTTATATTAGTCTTAAAGTAATAAGCTAATACAAGAAGACTAAGTCGTCTCGTCATACAATACTATCACAGTACAGGAGTGTATTGGGCAGAGGTAATTTGGTAAAAGTTTGACTAATCAATTTATTGCAGCAGACGTTCACTTATTTTAAACAAATTTAGAACAAATGAAGATTTTATGAATCGTAAATGTTAAATTAAATCAAAGTCAGTTAAAATCAGATTATTTTAAGAGGTATTACGTTTGGTAGGCTAATGTAGAATCATTAACTTTCAGTTTTATTGATTACAAAAATCACATGGCGCAATGACAAAATAACTTCGTATATTATACATACTAATAATGTAATAACATTATTACATTAAAAGTTTTCAAAAAATTCTTGAAAACTCACTTACGAAAGATATCGACTGCAATCCGCACAAGAACCGAAGAGCTCTCCCTCTCAGCCGACAATAGGAAAAGACGCTTACAGTTTTATAATCAGATCAATCGCCTGCCAGGAAACATTCTGATAAAAATACTAGAAGCCACAAAATCAAAACAAATACGTGAACTTCAGAAATTCAAAAAGACTATAAAAACTGAAGTCGAAGTAAATGAAATTACCAATAGATCCGTTTATAGATCTAAAATATACAAATGGGAAGCGGATTCAGAGACAAATTAAAATAAGGGAACAGGAGCCAAATGGACAGAAGAACGATGATGAAAGAAAAATTAAAGGCTGCTTGGGAAAGAAGAAGAAACACGACCAGAAAGTGAACTTTGCGTGGTCAGATTGATCGGTATTTTTCGCAGCTAATAATAATAATGTAATAACTGATCACTATAATGATATATTTTTAACTGTTTAGTTGGATAATTTTAAGAATTCATGTACTAATGGGAAATGAATGAACGACATGTTTTCTATATGATTATTTTCTGCCATGCATTGTACAGATGTGGATCCATAAAAATGTCTGTATAGCTCTCTTTTGTGTGGTTTGAGTTCACGCACTGCCCCCTCGAGGCATACAATTTGATATTGTTTGTGACTGGAGTAGCTTCATGCACGGCTGCTAAATCACATTTATTATATTTATTATATAAAACGTTATTGGAAATAGTTAATAAATGATTGAATGATATATTTACCCTTTGTTTAGTGGAAACTTTTTTATGATGAATATTTACTTTTTCATACACTGTGAATTGAAGTAATACTTTCACTTGTTAAAATAGAACATTTTTTTAAAAAAATGCGTGTTCCAATTCAATAGATCTAAACTATTATGCGTAACAACACCGTTCTTGTTCAATATTGTTTGTAACATTAAAATGCGTGGTGATCAAAGAACACCGATTGGATAAAGACGGCTGTGAATGAAAACAGCTACAAAACTCAGTTGTATTGAAAATAAGTATCGGAATAAAAAAAGTTGAATATATGATAATATGTCCTATACTAATAAAGAAAACTCATGGTTTCAGCTGATCTCAGCATTAGGTCTAACTCCGACATGACCAGAATTATGAACGATCTGCTAAACTGTTTTAGTAGGGGTGTTTAAACCATATGTGAAGAAATTCAAAACAGAAAAAGAACACATTTTTTGGAGGAAAAACAAACTACTTTTTATAACTGATATAAAATATGAATTACATATGCCTATTAAAACTATTAAACAATTATTTAATTTGTAAGGCTTTTGTTAAATAACAAGAAAATTATGTTTTAGGAACATTAAGGTATTTAATAAACTTTTGAAACCCACAAACGTATTTTGTAATGTTCAAATAATTTACTTTAAATTTTTTTTGGCAATTCTAATTAAATATAATTTTTAATCTCTATTCTTCCACAGGAATAAGTACCATCAACTTTGACTATGGTATATTTCAACCAATCTAGGTAAAGAAAACCCTGTATTCTTAAAATGTATTGTTAATGTTTTAATAAATCACTATTAATTATGTACATCATTCATGTCTTTAAAATGTTCTTTTTATTTCAAGAAAAATAATATTTAAAAATTTTTTTAAATTCTCATTTAACATACAATACTTTACTATAACCTCTTATGTATATCTACAGGCATTAAATGCAATTTTCGTGAATACAGTGGTCTGAGTTAAGATTAAATGTCTAATTAAAATGTATTTTTATTGCACCTTTTTAAAACTAAATGAAAAGTATATCCCCCTCTCCTTATACCTCTTATAGATGTATTGTAATTACGCTCTCAGACCTATTTTGAAATAAAGTGACTAAAATACAAATAATTTTCATCTGTTATTCAAACCATTGAAAAAATATTATTTAATGGTCCTTTTATGATACATCATTGGGTTCTCAGCTTAATAGCTTCACAAGTGTCATGTAAGTCATTATAAACAAAGGACACTTAATTAGTGACAGGATTGATTCAGTTGACGTTGTGAAGTCTGACATGTCTTTAATGAGATAGTATTTTAGTTACCTTGTTGTTATATTCTCTACACGAGCTACATCGTTAGCAATCTAAACAACACTTGAAATTCAGTGTATTTCTCAGAAAGTCCTATTATCGTAGCATTTACAATTGAGTAATAATGGGTAAAGCTATTTTAAAAGAACTCACATAGTAATTGATTGTATTCTGTTCTTCATATTTAAAACGGAAATTAAACTTGAATACCATATGTGCCTCAAGATTCTGAGGTTTTCTTACTCCTGTACTGAAAACGAACCGACCACACATCAACTGCACTGCGACGTGCGTCGTGAGTGCACTGTAAATATTATTTAGTGAATGGGTTCTTGAGGATGGTGCACAACGCCCCGAATACTTATAGGAGTAAGAATAGAACACCTATCTTGATGCACATATGGTAATAAATATTTTATAGTCTAGGTCCTGATACAACTTGAATTAACAATATAATTATAATTATAACATTTTTTATGAAAAAGGATGTTGAATGTTACCCTTGATAGCAATTTGTAAATAGATGATTATTAATACAAATATACTTCTCATGTAACATGATTGTTGGAACCAGTAATTTGTAGTCACTGAGGTCCGCCAATAAGGGTGGTTTAAACTGTATTACATTAACATGGAACTACACTAGCGCTCCACTACTGGACCACAAATAGCTAGACACAGGGGGATTAAATTAACTTGGGATGAGAAATATATCTGCGTGTGTATAAAATAAATTCTATTACATAATAGTGGGACTCCGCATATTTAAATAAAGACACTTCTTGAAAGAGCATAAATAAGTAGAAAGGAAATTTGATGACTGGAGGACATGTACACCTGGAAAAATATTTAACCCGTGACATTTGTTACTCGTAAGGCCAGAACTAAGAAGTTTTACATTATAGGTTGCCTGAGTAATCTTTACTTTTTAAATTACGTGAGCGGTAGGCTATTTAAAATTTAAAACCTAACATCCAGTGAAAAACAAGCTCCAAGTGTGAAGTATTTTTGTTGATGTAATGTTTTCGTTGTGACGTTTTAAGCGTTATCTGACTTAATAAAGTTATTGTCAGATAATTCTTTACACAAATATTTTGTAATTAAGTGTTTTTAATAGCCTAACACATTATTATTTAAAGTTATTTTTGTATCAAACTATTTTATAAAACTGGAATAACACAAAATAAAGTCCTATTAAAACCAATATATGCAAAGTTTATTGTTTTTCACCGATAACAGTCATTAGTTAATACAATCCTCATACACAAAATAACTAAACATAATTTATGTAACTATAGGCATCTAAAAAAAATATATATATATATAATCCCCACATAATTGTTCTTCAACTTTATTACAGTTTCTTATAGGGATGCAAATTTACAATGTATCTTGTGCCACGCTAATAATATATTAATAATGTAAACTGCATATTAAAATATTTCTTATGATAAAACACTTATGACAATTATATAAAAGGCTACGTCATTAAACGACTCAAATATATGCATTGCAAAACATAACCAACAATCAATATTGTACCGGGTCTTGGACCGGTACAGTTTCTTTTTTTCGTTGTTGTCTGCCAGGCTGCCTGAGATTCGCTTTTGCCCGGCGATTTGCGTACTTTGGTAGCCGTTGGCCCAGTTCCGTTTCGTTCCGTGTTCCAGCAGTTTCAGTCCGGTTGGCCTGTCTGGTCAGTTGTCTTGTGCTGCCTGCAGAATCTCGTTATGAGTGGCTAGACAAACTAAAACTCCAGGGTCCTTGAGTGGGACTTTCAACCCTCAGCCGGTCGTCCGGGCAATGTTCTATCATCTTCACTGCTAGCCTGGCCTGAGGACCATGTTGGAGCCTGGAGTTGCCCACTACCCGCCCTACATCTTTGGTGGTAGAAGTCTTCAGTCCTCAGGTCAGTTCGCTCCATCTTTTTTCCCGGCGGCTGAGCTGGGGGTTTTGCTGGTTAAATTTTTGTAAAAGAAGAAAAAAAGTTTGTGGAACTGTTTAATTTGTGGCCTAGGCCTAAACTTCTAAACTGGGACAAAGTGATGGATGAAACAGCCATGGGGACTTATATATTTTTTTTTATTGAAGGAAGGAAAACTTGAAATACCAAAAGAACTTTTTGGGTGTTAATATTTAATTAGTTTATATTCCTTGTTATTAATTAATTAGTTTTATTTGTTGTTATATCTTTTAGATTTTATAGTTGTTAGGTCCCTATGGTTAAGTCATGTTATTTATTTATATGTTTAGGCCTAGTGATCGTTATTTATTTTCTCGTTGTTAATTGTATTATTGATGTCAGGGGATAATAGAACGGTACCGTGTTAGATTTTCTTTTAAATTATTTAATTTTTAAACAGTCACCAAAAGGGGATTATTGTTCTTTTGCTTAACTTTTAATTCGGAGCTGCCCAGGGATTCCGGCTTACTCCCTGGCCCGGTGGAATCAAGGGATTCGGGCTAAATTGCCGGTTTAAATGTTGTGATCCAAAAGTTTTCTAAATTTTCACTTTTATTTGGGGCTTAATATTTTCTTACGTTTTGGGGTGTCTCAGGCTAAACTGCAGATAGGCCATACAGTTGATTACTTGTTAAATTTTGGGTATTTGTAGAGTTTGTGGTATTTATAGCGTTTGTTATTATTGTGTAGTATCTTGGTAATTTTAGTGTTGGTTATTATTTATTTAAGTGAAAATTTATATTGTGGCCTTCTGCCTATTTTATATCGTGGCCTTCTGCCATTTCTGATTATGTTAATAGTGGTTTTTTGGTAATAAATTAGTTTTGCTCAGCTGCCGAGTATTATTTTGACCCTCCAACTGCCACCCGTGATCCCATCGCTCGACTTGTTTTGAGCCATCCCCCGGTTGGCACGCTTTCCAGCTTTGGTGGGGGGATGGGTCTCAATTGGTAGCAGAGCGTGGTTGCCTATAAAAAAAAAAAAAAAAAAAAAAAAAAAAAAAAAAAAAAAAAAAAAAAAAATTAATTCTTTCTTGGTTGTTGACGGTGGGTGTTTGCCAGTTAGTAGGCCATGGTTGGCCGACCTACCGTCAAGGTGTCTTGGTATTGTATAAAAAAAAAAAAAAAAGAAAAAGGAAACATATAAATAATTATTTAAAAAGAAAAACAATTGAAAACCGAATAAATCATTTAACTTTGTATTAAAAAAAAAAAAAAAAAAAAAACCTAGGCAATCCGCTTGGTTACTTTGTTGAATGGGTTTCATGGGTGGATTGGAGTGGTCGGCAGTGGCTCGGTAGGCTGAGGGTTTAGTTCGGCTTGGACCCTGGAGTTGTCGTTTTTTGTGTACTGTTGAGAATTTTGTTTTGCGAGATGGCCTATCTGCAGAATGTTGCGCTCCTGGTCAAGGAGGAGTTAATTTTTGAGTTGAGGTCGCGGGGTGTGACTCCGGAGGGTGATGTTTTGTTTCTCAGGAGGTTGCTGCGGGAGCAGTTGTCCGCGGGTACGGCGGTGGATTGGTCTGACCTGCTGGAGGTTGGTGATGAGTTGGGGATTTGTAAACGGAAGGTGGAAGATTGGGAAGGGGCGTTAGAGGATTTGCAGTTTGAACCTCCAGTGGGTCGTGACCGGGCCTGCCGCCTTGCACGTTTGGGGCATCTGCTTGCCCGTTTAAGGCTGGTCAACCGGGCGCCGGGGTTGGAACCGTCGGATCGGGCGTGGATCTTGGAGAGTGTGTCTAGGCTGGATGAGATTTTTCAGGCACTCTCCGGGTCCACGACTCCTACGGGCCTGGGTCAGCGGCCTGCTTTTGCGCTTTCGCCTAACGTGTCGAGGCCGCAGGCTGAGACAACGGCTCTCACTGTGCCTGAGGTTCCTTCTGAGCCTGCAGGCGTTTCCGTTGAGGTTGCTCGTGGTTCGGCTCCAGCTGCCGTTCCTACTACTTCTTTGGGTTCACCTGCTCTTCTGCAGCTGAGCTACCACAAGCTGCCTAACCCTCTCACGCCCATGATCCAGAATCTCCCTGTGATCGATGGGATGGATCCTGAGGAGCTTCTTAAGTTTCTGGTGGCCTTTCTCAGACTTAGTGAGATGCCCGGCATGCAGGCTGGGGACTTGCTTCGTCTGGTGTTCCCTTATTGCAGAGGTCCCGTTGGGGAGTTGCTGAGTTCTGTCTTGGCCAGTGATGCCTCGGTGGAATCGTTCCATCGAGAGTTACTTTCATCTTTTCTTCCCATTCGACTCAGGGAGAGGATGGTCATGGACAGATTTTATCGGTCGCAGGGTAGGGGCGAGTCTCTGGCAGCCTATGTCTCTTCAGTCAAGGAAGCTCGTCAAGCGTTGCGCCTCACCCTTTCTGAAGCTGACACCGTTCGTGTCATCCTGGATGGCATTTCTCCCGAAGAACGGTGCAGATTGGTTTTTGCTGGTGTTCCTTCGACTTTTCGGGAGCTGCATCAGCTGTGCATTGTTTCGCGCAGCGTGCAGTTCTCAGACCAGCAAGGGAGGGATTCTGAGAGTCATCGTGCTCTCCCCACCCGTCGACCGGCTATGTCTGTAGGTGTGAGTCAGCCAGTGGAGGGTCGTGGTTCTCGGCCTCCGGTTGTGTGTTTTGCTTGTGGCCAACCTGGTCACATTCGACGTGACTGTCCACGTGCTCGAGGTCGTGGGGCGGGAAACGCTCAGCGCGGGGGGTTGCCTCCACAGTAGCTCCCCGCGTTGTTGCGACTGACCGTGGCCATTTGCCTCTGACACGGGCCCATAGCAGGAGTGTCGGGGATTTTTCGGGCCTTGCTGGCATGGCTTCCCTGGGACTTAGTGCGGTCACCTCGGTGTGTCCTGGCGTTTTTGTATCTTTTGGTGGTACGGTGTGTCGAGCCCTTCTTGATTCTGGTTCGGCATGCAGTATCATCAGCCTTTCTCTTTTTGAGTCCCTTGACGCCTTAGGACTTGTCAGGCACACCGAGCCTTCTTCTATTACTTGCTGGACGGCATCCCAAACTCCTCTACCCATACTTCTAAAGGCGTCATTACATTTTAAAATTGAAGGATTTTCCTGGAGGTGGGGTTTTCTTGTTGCCAAGGACCTGGCGGTTTCTTGTATCCTAGGGGCAGACTTCATTTCCAAAAGTGGTATGGTGCTTGACCTCCAGAAGCGCCAGATGTTTTTCAAGTTTAATCGGCGAGTTTTGGTGCCTCTAGTAGGTGATTCTGACTGCCCTCCTGCAGTCAGAGAGGTGGGTTGTGAGCCCGAACAACCCAAGGTGGATCCGGTTGGTCATCTCCCCCCTGAGCAGGCGGAGGCCATTAGGAGGCTGTGTTTGCGGTTTCCTGATGTGCTTACGGCTGAGCTTGGGGTCACTTCTCTTCTGGAGTATGAGATCCACCTCACCGATTCTCAGCCCGTTAGAAGTCATCCGTACAAACTTGCTCCCCCAAAGATGGAGGTTATGAGGGCTATGATTGAGGATCTTCTGAGCAAGGGTGTGATTGAACCGTCTCGTTCTGCTTATGCCAGTCCAGCTTTTCTTGTGCCCAAGCCTAATGGTAAGTCTAGGCTTGTGATGGATTATCGGAGGCTCAACGCTAAGGTCGCTATTGACTCGGTACCTCTGCCTGATTTGCATTCTGCGTTTGATTGGTTCGGTAAGGCTAAGTTTTTCAGTGTTTTTGATTTGAACCAGGCCTACCATCAGATTCCATTGAAGAAGGAATCACGGCCCATGACTAGCTTCTGTGTTCCCTGGAATCTCTATCAGTTCACTAGGGTTCCTATGGGTCTTGCTGTGGGTGCCCAGACTCTTACTCGTCTGCTTGATTCCATCTTCCATGATGTGAAGTTCAAGTTTGTTTTCAATTACCTGGACGATCTTCTTGTCTACAGTGAGACTTTCGGGGAACACATGCAACATCTGGAGGAAGTTCTTAGTCGCCTCAAATCAGCTGGCCTTACCGTCAATCCAGAGAAAGTCACTTTTGCTCGTCCTGAGATTTCTTTTCTGGGTCATCTGATATCTTCTCGAGGCGTCTGCATAGATCCTGCGAGGACCCAGGGCATTCGGGATTTTCCTCCTCCCAGAGATGCCAAGGGGATTGCCCGTTTTGTGGGGATGGTGAATTTTTACCGTCGCTTCATCCCTAACGTGGCCGAGCTTGCTGCCCCGTTGAACGAGCTGCGAAAGAAAGGTGTCCCTTTTGTGTGGGGCCAAGCTCAGCAGACTGCCTTTGATGCTCTCAAGGAGGCTATCATGCAACCTCCTGTCCTGCGTATGCCTGATTTCAGCAGAGAATTTGTTCTTCAGACTGATGCCTCCTCCTCCGCCATTGCTGCTGTTCTTTCTCAGGAGTTTGATGGGGTCAGGCAGCCCATCGCTTTTGCTTCGAGGACGTTGTCTCACCAGGAAAGGAAAGCTTCTTCCATCTATGAGTTAGAGTGTCTGGCTGTTGTCTTCGGTACGGACAAGTTTCGGCGTTTCTTGGAACACGCTGAGTTCTTGCTGGAGACGGACAATCAGGCACTGTCTTGGCTTCTTGCCCATCCCCGACAGCTCGGGAAAATTGGTCGCTGGGTGGTCAAAATTTCTGCCTTTAAGTTCCGAGTCCAACATCTTAGGGGTGCCCAGAATGTCATCGCGGATGCTCTTTCCCGCATGTACCACGAACCCAGTGATCCACCTACTGAGGCTGTTGCTCAGTGTGGTGCTGTCCTTCTGGATTTTCCTCTGGCTTTTGACGACCTACTGTCCCATCAGCAGAAAGATCCTGAGCTGTCAGTCATCTTAGGTGAGCTTCAAGAGGGAGGTGCCCACCCTCCCTATTTTCTGTCCAAAGGGGTCCTCTGTTGCCGTCCTCGACAGAGGGGTGAACCCCGTGTAGTGCTGCCTAGTCATCTAGTACCGATGGTCTTTCAGTATTATCACTCTTCCCTTGTGGGCGGTCATCTTGGCATTCATAAGACCATCGCTAAGATTCGTAGGTACTTCATCTGGAAGGGCATGGACCGGGATGTTGCTGGCAGAGTGCGGGCCTGTCACCTGTGCTCTCTCAGCAAGCCTAGTCAGAATGCAAGGTTAGGGTTGTTATCTTCTGAGGTGGCCGAGCGTCCTTTTGAGAAGGTGTTCATCGACTACGTGAGTCCTTTTCCCCGTAGCAAGTCAGGTAGCTCCTACCTACTTGTTTGTGTGGATGCTTTCTCGAAGTTCGTTTGGCTTTTCCCACTTCGGAGTGCTACGGCTAAGCTCACCATCCGTGCTCTCCAGTCCCAACTCTTCCAGCACTTTGGTGTGCCTTCCACTCTTGTGTCCGACAACGGTAGCCAGTTTACCTCACATGAGTTTCGTAGGTTCTGTTTTGGCAATGGTATCAGGCATGTGACTACCTCTCCGTATTACCCACAGCCTTCTCATGCAGAGCGGTTCAACCGCAATCTTTGGTCTGCCCTTATTACTTTCCATGCTGAGAAGCAGAACACCTGGGATGAGAGTCTCTCTTGGCTCCAGCTTGCCTTTAATTCTTCCAAGCATGAGAGTCACAATGCCACTCCCTTCGAGATTCTACATGGCTACCCTCCTAACAACCCTTTGTCCAACTTGTGGAGGTTAGAGGATCTTCTACCTACGCCAGGTGCCACTGACGTAGTGTCCACGTGGCGGGCTGCTCGGCGCAACCTGCTACGTGCTAGAGAGAGAGTAAGGAGGAGGTATGATAAGGGTCGTACTCCTAACCCTTTTCAGGTTGGAGATCTAGTTCTTTGTCAGGCTCACCCGGTCAGTTCGGCCGCGGAACGAAGAGCTGCAAAGTTGTGCTATCGGTGGTCTGGTCCCCACCGCATCGACAGGTTTTTGTCACCGGTGACTGCTCTGCTGGTTGATCCCCAGTCAGGCAGGGTGTTTAGGAAAGCCCATGTGTCCTAACTTAAGGCTTTCCGGGGAACGGTTGATCCAGGAGTTGGTGTTCCTGGGGGTTTCTTGGGGCAAAGAGATTGATCACCTCTGCGCCCTAGGTGGCTGTTCTGAGAGAGTCTTCCTTCTCTCTTTTTTCTTGTCGGGCCCGACAGTCAGGGTAGTTTGCTCCCTGTTCGAGGGGTTTCCCCTCTTAGTTTCTCTTGGACGTCCTTGGAACACCACTCTTCGGAGGTCTTCGTCTTCTCTTGGTTCCCTGAGGTACCGAGTGTTCTCCCCTGCCTGGGTGTGTTGAGGTTTGCAGAGGGAGGTTGTACCGGGTCTTGGACCGGTACAGTTTCTTTTTTTCGTTGTTGTCTGCCAGGCTGCCTGAGATTCGCTTTTGCCCGGCGATTTGCGTACTTTGGTAGCCGTTGGCCCAGTTCCGTTTCGTTCCGTGTTCCAGCAGTTTCAGTCCGGTTGGCCTGTCTGGTCAGTTGTCTTGTGCTGCCTGCAGAATCTCGTTATGAGTGGCTAGACACACTAAAACTCCAGGGTCCTTGAGTGGGACTTTCAACCCTCAGCCGGTCGTCCGGGCAATGTTCTATCATCTTCACTGCTAGCCTGGCCTGAGGACCATGTTGGAGCCTGGAGTTGCCCACTACCCGCCCTACATCTTTGGTGGTAGAAGTCTTCAGTCCTCAGGTCAGTTCGCTCCATCTTTTTTCCCGGCGGCTGAGCTGGGGGTTTTGCTGGTTAAATTTTTGTAAAAGAAGAAAAAAAGTTTGTGGAACTGTTTAATTTGTGGCCTAGGCCTAAACTTCTAAACTGGGACAAAGTGATGGATGAAACAGCCATGGGGACTTATATATTTTTTTTTATTGAAGGAAGGAAAACTTGAAATACCAAAAGAACTTTTTGGGTGTTAATATTTAATTAGTTTATATTCCTTGTTATTAATTAATTAGTTTTATTTGTTGTTATATCTTTTAGATTTTATAGTTGTTAGGTCCCTATGGTTAAGTCATGTTATTTATTTATATGTTTAGGCCTAGTGATCGTTATTTATTTTCTCGTTGTTAATTGTATTATTGATGTCAGGGGATAATAGAACGGTACCGTGTTAGATTTTCTTTTAAATTATTTAATTTTTAAACAGTCACCAAAAGGGGATTATTGTTCTTTTGCTTAACTTTTAATTCGGAGCTGCCCAGGGATTCCGGCTTACTCCCTGGCCCGGTGGAATCAAGGGATTCGGGCTAAATTGCCGGTTTAAATGTTGTGATCCAAAAGTTTTCTAAATTTTCACTTTTATTTGGGGCTTAATATTTTCTTACGTTTTGGGGTGTCTCAGGCTAAACTGCAGATAGGCCATACAGTTGATTACTTGTTAAATTTTGGGTATTTGTAGAGTTTGTGGTATTTATAGCGTTTGTTATTATTGTGTAGTATCTTGGTAATTTTAGTGTTGGTTATTATTTATTTAAGTGAAAATTTATATTGTGGCCTTCTGCCTATTTTATATCGTGGCCTTCTGCCATTTCTGATTATGTTAATAGTGGTTTTTTGGTAATAAATTAGTTTTGCTCAGCTGCCGAGTATTATTTTGACCCTCCAACTGCCACCCGTGATCCCATCGCTCGACTTGTTTTGAGCCATCCCCCGGTTGGCACGCTTTCCAGCTTTGGTGGGGGGATGGGTCTCAATATCATGATAGTATAGTTGGGAAAAGTCATTTATGATCATAGGAACCTTTTATTTAATAAAATATAAAAATAATATATGTATATTGATTATTAACACGCCATAAAATATCTAAGACATAATGAGCGATCGTTATCGTATTCCATAAAATGCAGATACAATGTATAAAAGAAAATACAGTTACACATACAAGTGAACACTAAAAGGGAGGGTTTAAAGAAAATTTAAATAAATGGATTAAGTTTTAAACAGAAGAGTACAACAATTATTTGAAAATAGTGCAGTACGTCTGGGAATACAACCAGTATTTGTTTGTTAAATATTTCAATCCAGTAAAACCGTTCCTTAAGAATTGATAAATTATTGATAAAAATAATAAACATATATATAATAAAAACCTTAAGATCAATGTTTCAGTTTTATTGAAGTACGATATGCCTTCAATATAGAATTTAATCAGTTCTGATTCAAGTTTTAAACGAAACCCTTAGCTGAAGTGGTCATCAGTCAGCTGGTCAGGTGATTACCCCTGACAATTAATTGACACTCCACTCACCCTTGATGACAGCTCGGCCACCCGAGGGAAATTGGGTTTCCGCCACGATTACTGATCACTTAAATGACTCCGACTAGCTTAGGACGAGGTAATACACTTTATAGTAGGTTAGTATCTTGAATTTAAGTATATTATTGATTTCCTGCAATATGGTGATAAGTTATGTTATTTTTAATGAAATATTCTATTCGATGAGGCCCTGACATTATTTTAACGGGTTTTATAGTTTATATAACATAATAAAGCATAGAATTCAGATATGCATAGACGTATCTACACCATTTGAAAGGAATACATTTTGTATTGAAAATATTTTTGCCTATAGTTTCTAAATGTAACTCTTGACTTATTTCTCAGAGTTTATTTCTTAATAAAAGTACTAAGACCACGCTGCACACTTGCAATATTGCCGGACTACCGTCAGCTGGAAAAGTCGAGGTCTGATCAGGCTTTTCCATCTCTTCTACGAGAACTCTAAAATGAACCGTTTAGCACATTATCAAGGCTAGGCCATTGATCACTAGCCTAAAGAACACAACAGAACTTTTAATAACTTAAGGAGAAAATGCGCAGACTTTACCTCCAATAATGCTTCGTTCCGATGAAGCTTGTATCCCGGTCCCAGGTGTACTCCCCAGGAAGTATTATCGTCACAAGTAGGCCTGGACCAAATAATGCAACCAACACTAGTGGCTCTCAAAGAGCAAGCATATACCGCAAGAACAATTTCTATCCTCTGTGCCGTTGATAGTACCAGGGCTCTAGAGACAATTGGAACAAACCGCTTTCCCTATTAAAATAATGGTGGAAGTACACGTGACCAGAAAAAAACCTACATCACGTAGTAATCATGCTCCCTCTGTATCCTAGGTGGTCCCTCTAACTTCAGGGATCAACATCACAGTCTAATAGGTTTTTCATTTATGTCTACAAGACAGGATAGAAACCAGCGTATGTGCGATTGCGTTATTCAGTCGCTACAGCATTCCTGTCGGCTTCGTGTCTCCTCAAGTGCCAACAGATAGAAGGGGTTAAATCTAGCAATTTCCAGGATAGCTGGCCCAGAGACTTAGTGGTACGCAGAATTGATATGCTAAGCACCGGCATCTGTAGACGTAACAACTGTTTATGTTAGCCTTTTTTTAAGGTATGAACCAAATCTTCAGCTTAAAAAGACAAGACTGAATTGACAGATGGACCACTAATGTTGGTCATAAGCGTTCTAAGTGAAGTCTATTCCTTGGGAGGTTTTGTTGGTAGTGCGTGAGATGTCACAGCTCATCACTCAAAGACATTTGACGTGAGTATTGTCTCGATATCGAGATCTCCTATACGCATGTGTAGAGGTGTTCACATAAATGCACTTCAATCTCCATCTTACTGAGCGCAAGTGTCATACCATCATCTCCCATACAACCGTTGACTCTCCGCATGACTTGATTCAGCTAAGTTCAACTAGTTCAATGGTTCTCGCTGAAACCAGAGGAGACACGTTGTCAGCGTACAACAAACAGCAAGTTGGGTCTCATCAATATTATTGCTCCTTTAATATTTAAATACTATTAAAATACGTTATATTTTATAAAATGTTATGCTAAAGGACATTCACATTACTATTTAATTAACTATAATTTATTTTCATATTATTAATAAATTTACATGAAGCTCTCTCAAATATACTTCTATATCTTAGAGGGGAAATATAATGAGTGGTGAGGATAAAACGCCTGTAGTTTTACTTTCTGTCTTAGACTACATTTAAAACAGTTTTTTCCTTAGCCAATAAATTCAAGAAATTTAATAAAACCCGTAAAAACTACATGCTAATAGACTGTAGTTGACTTTTAACATATTAAAACAGCGTCTGATTATCCAACTCCACCAGGTACGAGGGGCCAGGAACCACAAACTACTCACAACTCACCTGGTGAATCTAACCTGGTACAAATCCATCAGGTACGGGGGACCAGGAACCACAAACTACTCACAACTCACCTGGTGAATCTAACCTGGTACAAATCTACCAGGTACGAGGGACTAGGAACCACAAACCACTCACAACTCACCTGGTACAAATCCACCAGGTACGGGAGGCCAGGAACCACAAACCACTTACAATTCACCTAGTGGATCCAACCTGGTACAACTCTACCAGGTACGGGGGACCAGGAACCACAAACCACTCACAACTCACCTGGTGAATCTAACCTGGTACAAATCCACCAGGTACGGAAGGCCAGGAACCACAAACCACTCACAACTCACCTGGTGGATCCAACCTGGTACAGCTCCACCAGGTATGGGGGACCAGGTACCACAAACCCCTCACAACTAACCTGGTGGATCTAACTTGGTACAACTCCACCAGGTACGGGAGCCCAGGAACCAGGAACCACAAACCACTCACAACTCACCTGGTGGATCCAACCTGGTACAGCTCCACCAGGTACGTGGGATCAGTAACCACAAACCACTTACAACTCACCTGGTGGATCTAACTTGGTACAAATCTACCAGGTACGAGGGACCAGGAATCACAAACCACTTACAACTCACCTGGTGGATCTAACCGGGTACAAATCTACCAGGTATGGGAGGCCAGGAACCACAAATTACTTACAACTAACCTGGTGGATCCAACCTGGTACAACTCCACCAGGTACGAGGTACCAGTAGCCAAAAACCACTCACAACTCACCTGGTGGATATAACCTGGTACAAATACACCTGGTATGGGAGGCCAGGAACCACAAACCACTCACAACTCACCTGGTGGATCCAACCTGGTACAGCTCCACCAGGTATGGGGGACCAGGAACCACAAACCCCTCACAACTCACCTGGTGGATTCAACCTGGTGAAGCTGACAAATCAAACACTGTTGAAAATTTTTTCTAATTAACATACTCTACATATTGTTGAACGATTTCATATTTTTTTAAAAATATATTTTTGTTCTATATAATGTCATTATCGTGTTATGTGTGATAATTTATAAGAATAAGAGATTTTCTTAACAGTCAACCATAGTTTATTATGTAGTTTTTAAGGATTTTCTTAAATTCTTGGGTTAAAAAAATAGTAGTAAATGTAAGCTAATCTAGAAAATAATACCTGAAGAAGACATGCGTTTTATTAGTGTCAAAAGGTTGTTTATTTCTTAAGTTACTTAGATGGTTATTTGATGTTACTTAAAGGTTGTTTGAAAGTTTGAATATCTCAAAAAGTGTTTGACCAGGCAGGAACAATATAATATCAACATAACTCTCTCAAACATCAATGGATATATAATGTATACATAACTTTGAGAAAGTCAACAGAGAAAGCTATATCATTGGTTAACCACGCCTGTTTTATTTATTTCACAAACAAGGTCCAATCAAGCCCAATTTATCTTTATGTAAGAGTCTTAAGATCTAACTTATAGAGGAAATTTAAGATTCACAATAAAAAATGAGCAGAATTCCCTGATATCTCAAAATAATTAAATATGCCTGGAATATACGTTTTGAAACTGTTAATATGAATAATTAACCATCACAAAATTTTTGGCACAATTAATCAAGATATTGTAATCCATCTTAAACATTGAATGGCTTACATAGGCCTATCTAGCAACCACATTACAGACAGGATTGTTATCTAAAGTAGATTATCTACAATATATTTTGATATTAAATGAATGTGTATACGGATAGGGGCTTATGTACGTGAAGACTTGATGTGTAATATAAATAGAACTAGAGGTTTATTGTGACTGAGGTCTTAAACACTTACCCCACGTTCGGAAGCCTAAATTCGACAAGTATATCCTTAGATCCACCAATAAGTATACTTATGTTCAAATTACAAATAAAGCTTGATTCTTAATGTATTAGTTTATCTTATAACTTATTATTTAATCATAACTGTACGACTATTTTAAACTGTCTAGTAATTATTTATAATTTTACAATTCTCTTAATTTATTTCATTAATTCCTTAGCTTAAATAAATATTTTGAAAATTATTTATTGTTAATTTATAATTGATTTATAATTACATAGTATAAAACGACAATATAAGGAATTTCTTATTTTATTTTGATCATTATTAATAATAATTACCATACTAATACTAATAATAATAATAATAATAATACAAAAATAATTACTAAACTTTCTGACGACTTATGCAGAGTGAGTAGTTTTGTTTATTCGTGATACGTAGGTAGTGTTTCTAAATTAATTATTTAACATATCATTATTTATTATAAAGGCTTTTACAAAACCCACCTCTACTTAATTTCTGAGTTTTGTAATGAATTAGTGTTTCACCTGTCTGATTCAATAAGTTTAAGTGAAGACTAATAGTTTGTGAAAAGCCAACGTCAATTTGTACAAAACACTCCATCTCTGTTCCTTTACAGAGGTGATGATTTACCAGTGATGGATGAATGCACTAATTAGTATATTAGTCTTGGCGTATTGAACTTCACTTAGAGCACACTACTTACCTTAATATAAGAAAATAATTTAACTTTTTAAATCTTATGTACAACTATGTACCATAATATGAAAGTTTGATATACAGTAACTGAACATGGAGTTATAATTAATATAAAAATAACAATTAATCTGAATCATTAGAATATTTATTTAATTTACATGCTTCAATACAGTTATCAAAACCTATTACACTGAAGCAGTTCCTATTGTAGACGATTAACGTGGGATTTACTTTAAGATTTCACCACAAGTTCACTCCACCATAATATTTAAATAATAAATTATAAACAACAATAACAAAATTTCTGAAAAATTGGAAATACGATTATAACAATAGTTCAACGCATCTTAATTCTTTAACCATTCAAACTAGTTAACAGCGAGAAAATAAATATATAAATACATAACAACCAACTATTAACATTCCAATAACAACTAAAAACACAAAATAATAAATAACTCTAATAACTAAAAACAAATAAATACAAAAACTAATAAATAAGAAAAACAAAACATAACCAAGCACTTTAATTACACTCACAATTTGAGCCCAATGAAATTAAACATTTATTTTTTAACTTTCTAAAACTGTTATGAAAAATGTCCGACCCTCAGTTGATTCCGTCCTCTTCCTCCCTCCGGCAGAAAGGTGTAGACGCATTTGCGCCAGTACATGGAAACGGAATGGAGAAGAGGACATTTCTCCTGCTGTTGAAGGCTGGAACTGATACAACAGCGTCGCCAAGCTGACAGTCATCCACACTACCCCTCACAAAATGCCCGCCCATACACGTACAGTGGTATTGACCCACCCGCCCACCCATACACGTATAGTGGTATTGACCCACCCACCTGCCCATACACGTTCGGTGGTATTGACCCACCCACCCGCCTATACAAGTACAGTGTATTGACCCACCCGCCTACCCATACACGTTCGGTGATATTGACCCACCCATACACCCATACACGTACAGTGGCATTGACCTACCCACCTGCCCACCCATACACGTACAGTGGTATTGACCTACCCACCTGCCCACACATACACGTACATTGGCATTGACCTACCGATCTGCCCACCCATAAAATTTCAGTGGTATTGAACTACCCACCTGCCCACCCATACACGTATAGTGGTATGGGTATATGGAAAATAAATATTCTAGTTTAGGCTCTATTTATGGATATTAGAATAAATTTAAGTTGTCAAATAAAATATTTTACTCACCACCCATCATATTTATACTCTAGTCACTGATATAGTAAACCTATAGTTGCTCATATATCTGTATAACTTATATATCCAAGTTATGTAAATGTATTTTCATTTAGAGATCCTTAGGTGTAAATTTAGTCACAGTCCATTGACGGGCTGTCATGAGAAGTTATTCCCTTTCAATTATACATATACTTATTATTTTTCTCTTGTGTGCATAGGCCTACTCTATCTATTATTATTTTACAATTTCTAAATACATATTTTTGATCTAAATTGAGATTACTAAGCAAAACGAATTTTAAATGTCTTAAAACATTATTGAATCTCAAAGCAAACACCAGAAAAATTTAATTTGTTACCATTACATATTTTTTCTTTATTTTCTATTTTAGTATCTAAAATTCAACCTCTTGCTCTAAAATTCTAAGTTTTACTGTGTAAATATGACATGGAAAGAAACATTGTCATAGAATATAAATTGAAAAACACAATTTGGTTGGTGTTATGTAGTTATTTGTTAGCATTGGATTGTTCATGATATATAATAATATTTGGAGATTTCCAATGCTTCAAGTTTTTAGGAAACAAACACAACATTTCGACAGGTATAAAAACTCCTGTCTCGTCTTCAGGTGTACTTACTAACTTAGCCTACATCTAAAACTATTTTTCTTTTTTCCTTTATCCATTCTATTTCAATAAAACACTACATGCTTGGATAGTACGGATTGTTGTTATGAACGTCAAATGTTCTCAAAAAAAAAAAAATAAATAAATAAATAAATAAAAAAAAATAAAAACTATCACACATAATATAACTATACAAAATATACAATACGATCTGAAATTCAAAAGAAATGCAAAAGATTAAATTATTCAACAAAACACAGTGAGTTATTAAGTAGACAATATATGAGATACTAAATAACATCAGTTCGTCTTTGACGGTCGTGGTGATTTGGTCTCGTGAGTGTAGGGGAGCGAGAACCCCTTCCTCTTAATGGAATCGGAAGATGGTTGGATAAGTTGAATATTTTGTCTATTTAATAACTTGCTCTGTGTTTTGTTGAAGAATATCATATTTTGCATTTACTTTTTATTTCAGATTGTGTTGTATATTTTGTATAATTATATTTATTGGTGATAGTTTTTTAAGAACATTTGACTTTCATTACAGCAATCCGTACTATCTAAGCATGTAGTGTTTTATTGAATTAGGATAGGTTAATAGATTAAGGAAAAAAGAAAAGAAATATTTGTAGATGTAGGCTAAGTTAGTAAGTACACCTGAAGACGAGACAAGAGTTTTTTTATATCTATCGAAATGTTGTGTTTGTTTCATAAAAACTTGTAGAATTGGAAATCTCAAAATATTATTTTATATCAACATAATATGGTTATGCAAGGTGAATGTTTTCTCTTTAGAGAATAAAATAAAAAGACTATGCTATCCACGTTCCGGAAATGTAAATTAAAAACACACTTATGTATCGTTAACTATCTTCCATAAACCACATACAATGCGTAAGTGTGACAACAACGCATCTCTTTTGATCAGTTCTTAATGTGAATTCTGCCTAAAAGAAAGTTCTTTAACGACAAATCGTAGTTTCCTATATCCTCTATTTTTAATTCCCCCAAAGATGGCACATTTTATTCATGTTTCTTCTCGTACATTCTTAATCAAATAACTCGTAGATTTACCCTACTTTGTTTAACTTGAAATGTAAACTGCTATTATATAATATTCTTTGTTACATATAAACATTGTTTGCAAATTATTGCTGAGCATGCGTAAACACAAAATGGAGAAAAATATAAAATTAATTAGTAATATATATATTAACTATATGTATTCAAATATTTACTATAAATATAATAGCAAATAAATAAATAATAATAACACTTAGATCTTTTTTGTCTTTTTTCCAATAATTTCAAAGGTTGTCTCAGTGAAACTTTATGAAATAATCTCTAAAGTAAAAGTAGTTTCACACCAAGAGGTATGTTAATTGAGCTTTGAACTATTTGAGACCATTTGAAAATTTTATTTCTTCAGAGAACTTATCAATTATCCTGACACCAACTTGTGAAGTCAGGAGTTAAAACGCTGTTGTTCCATGATGTCCAGTACGGAAGTTGTTCCTGCCTATTTTCTTGTATAGGTGAACGTCCCTGCCTTGCACCAACTCGAACAGGGGACTTTAGTCAAGGAAACAGGTGACAGATATAGAGACAGGGAAAAGTCCTGAAGGGAAATTTTGCAAGACGCTGAATTTTAATTCTTAAAAGATTCCTGACAGCATCATGTTGTGATCTAAATACTTTTACACGTATGTATTTAAAACATCAGCCCCACAAGATAGGACAAATGTGGTTGTATCATGATAAAATAGGCTATTTTTAATACATCCGTAGTGCAAAGGTTGCGTAAAACAAAGGTGCCTAGATTAGATTAGATACACCGGGTTGTGGTCCTGTCACCAAGCCCACTGCACCTAGACTCCATGGCCCTTTACGCCCCGAGCCTGACAACAGTGTCACAAGAGACCAGTCCCCTTTATGAAGGACATGATCTCCCCGAATGTAGCCCTTCTAATATCCTCTGGTTCCAGAAAAGCGGCACCCAGAGTCCTATATCTAAGAGATGAGAGAGCTCCACAATGACAAAAGATGTGTATGGAGCTCTCCTCATCCTCCTCACAGAGCCTGCATGTGGAGTCCTCTGTTAGGCCCATTATCTTCATATGTCTGTTAGGAAGATTGTGTCCGGTCAGCATTCCCGTAGAGTGTCCTCACCTTGGCCCGGTTACAGCTCAGCAGATCTCTGCTGTACCTGCGATCCGGTCCTTGGATAAGAGCACAAGACTGCCTGAGCTTTGACTCAGTCCTCCATCTACCATCGTGTTCCTCAGAGGTCCACCTGTCAATTCTTCTTTTTACCTTTTGAAAAGGAATACCAATAGCCGGCTCCGGCCCCAGCAGAGGGCACTTTGCCCCTCCCCTAGCCAGTGCATCGGCTCTCTCATTCCCATCGATACCAGCATGCCCAGGGACCCATATGAGTCTCACCTGTTTACGCTGGCAAAGTCTCCAGGATCCCCTGGCACTCCCATACCAGCTTAGAGCTGGTACGTGGTGCCATGATCGCCTTTATCGCCACCTGGCTGTCCGAGCAGATTGAGACTACTCCTCCGAAGCCACATAGACGCATTTCTTCTTATGTGGCTGTCATGATAGCCATCACCTCCGTCTTGAAGACGGTAGCATGGGCCCCTAGAAGTACAGACAGAACTTTCCGTGCCCCCCTCCCGTACACCCCAGCACCCGCGCCTTCTTCTGTAAGTGAGCCGTCTGTATACCAGACGCTTCCTTTAACTTGTGCGGGCTCGGTAATCCCCATTCACTCATCTCTGCTTGGAAGGAAGGCCCTGACCTGCCTGTCAATTCTGTACCTAGGTACTATTAAGTCTGTTCCCATCAAAATCAACGGGTTCAGACCAATGTCCCCAGATAGTATATTCCCATGGAGTCCCGGTTGGCCAGGCAACCAGCCACCAGTCGTCCTTATTCTAAAGGCCGCTTTACCAGCCTCCCCTTTTACAAACAGGTCCATTGGACGGAGCCTAGTGAGGACCTCCATCGCCACCAATGGGGTTGTTCTAATTGCGCCTGTAATTCCTAGGCATGCCATTCTCTGACATCTGTCTAGTGTTAGCTTTGCACTGTTCTGTGCCATGGCTGGCCCCCAGAAAATTGCCGCATAACATAAAGAGGGCCGAAGTACACTCGTGTATAGCCAGTAAACCATATTTGGTTTAAGACCCCACGTTGTCCCAATGGCCCTCCGACAGGCCCAAAAAGCCATTCTAAACTTCCTGGCTTTCTCCTGAAGGTGCTTGAGCCAGTTCAGTTTACCATCCAAGATAACCCCCAGATACTTAACCGACCCTGTAGGTCTTAGCTCCATATTTCCTATGGTGGGCATGTATAGGCCATTCAGCCTCTTCTTCCTAGTGAAAAGTACAAGTTCTGTCTTGTTAGGATTAACAGAGAGCCCCTTATCCCTACACCACTTTTCTAGATATCTCAAGGCAGCCTGGACGATGTCCGACACCGTGCTGGCAAACTTACCAACGCCCAGGATACACACATCGTCTGCGTATACCTGAGCATATACCCCCATCCCGTTCAGCGCCCTTAGTAGGTCATCAACTACCAAGGACCACAGGAGAGGGGAAAGGACACCCCCTTGGGGGCAGCCGCTTCCGACTACAACCTGAACCGACGCTTCGTTCAATATTGCTTTAACCATTCTGCTGCGTAGGTAGGCTTCAATCCATCTGGCAATAATGCCCTTGACGCCCGTACTAACGACAGCAGTGATCATAGACTGCAGGGAGACATTGTTGAACGCCCCCTCTATGTCCGTGATAACACCCATGGCTAGCTCCTTCTGCCGGATCGTCCCCTCAACCCTCGTGACGAGTCTATGAAGAGCCGACTCCACAGATCTTCCAGCCATGTATGCGTGTTGGTTTGTATGGAGTGGGTTATCTCTCAATACCCCATCTCTCATATGCCTATCGACCAGCCTCTCCAATGTCTTTAATAGAAAAGAGATGAGGCTGATCGGTCTAAAACCTTTAGGTCTGGAATATGTACCACTTCCAGATTTGGGGATATAGACCAATTTTGCGGTCCTCCACAGCCTAGGGATAAAACCCAAGGCCAAGGAAGCCCTACAAATTGCGGTCAGGTGGGGTAGGAGCGACTCCAGGCCCCTCTGCAAGTGCACAGGCAGGATGCCATCCGGCCCAGCACTCTTGAAGGGGGCGAAGCACTCAACTGCCCACCTAATCCTTTGCTCTGAAACAACCTTCTTTGCCTCACTCCAGTCCCCGTGCGAGACCCCGGTGCAAGCCCGCCTCACCAAAGTGGGGGGCTCGCCACTGGTTCCTCGATGGATCCCGGGAAGTGAGTCTCAAATAAATGTTGCAAAGTCTCTTTTTCTGATCTGGTCCACTCCCCATCCTCTTTAATGAGGGGTCCCAGTCCTCCCCCAGAGTCCTTAGCCAGCACTTTGTGAAGCCTAGACATCGCTGAGGTCGTCTGTATAGAGGAATAAAAGTCTCTACAGGATTTCCTGGAGAATCTGCGAACCTCTCGTCTGTAATTTCTTTGGGACTACCGGTAGGCCAGCCAGTCGGCATCACTACCGGATCTGTTGGCCTTGCCTAGGAGCCTTCTGGTTCTCCTTCGATGGACCTCTAATTTTTGGGTCCATCTCCGGCTTCGAGCATCCCTTTGTGTAATGAAAGGGCAGTTGTTCTCAAAAGAGGTGATTACGGCCTCCGTAAGGAGTGCCACCCTCTCCTCTAGGTCCTGCCCAGATCAAATGTGGCCTTTAGAAATTAGATCCAGTCTGTCAGATAGTTCCATTGAATAGGAGGCCCAGTCTGTCTGGGATTCCTGTACACCCTCAGTGTTGTCTGGCCCTCAAGCACAAAGCAGATATGTCTGTAGTCCGACAACGAGGGTTACTGCAAAACTTCCCAGTCCCCAATGTCATGAAACATTGAGGCTGAGGCCATAGTTATGTCTATAACCTCCCTACTAATTATGTTCGAAAAGGTTGGGAGATTACCCTTATTGAGTACCAAAAGGTCGGTACCTTCCAAGTATTCTGCAAGAGCAAGGCCCCTCTCGTTCGTGTCACTGCTTCCCCAAACCTCATTGTGAGAGTTGAAGTCACAGCCGACCACTAGCTCGAGGTTCCCACTCCGGCAGTAGTCCACCAACGCCACCATCTCTCTTGATTGTGGGAGGATTGTCCTATCGTATGGGAGATATACCGATGCAACCACCAGTTTCCTCCTTACGCCATTGACCTCCTGCAGTTTAATTATCACTGTAACCACATTTTCCCCACAGAATTCCGGTTCGAGCCAACTATCTATGCCTGCAACCAAAATGGCTGCCCGTGGTTTCAGCCCACCCGATCCCCCATAGAGCTTATATGTAGGAATGTTAAGACCCTCAATACAGTTATCCCGAATCCACGGCTCCTGAATCAGAACAACATTAATCCCTCTATCTCTTACAGTTCTAGCTAGTATAGTAGAGGCCTCAATACTATGATTGAGGTTGGCTTGTAAAAAACTTACCATTTCCTCGACTCCAGCACCTTGTCCCTCGGTCCCCCTCTTGCTCCGGGTAGCCCAAGCCTCTTCTTGTCTCTACCGTCGAGACGGTAGCTTTCCCTGGAACTCAAACAGAGAGAGTTAGTGCCTAAAAAGTCAAGCCCTATCCCTACATCTATCAGAGTACTTATCTTATTTAGAGTAGTTTCCTGCGGGCAGCATGACCGTAGCCATGCCGACTCCGCAATATAGCTTCCTCTGCTGAATCTCCATGACCTTCAGTGAGGCAGAGTCCACCGTGACCACAAGTCTGACACCCGTAGGTGTCTCCTTACGGTCCAGTGTCCTCCACAACTCGGTCTGGAGGCCTGGGTTGAGGTGCTTGGTGCCTAAGGAAACCTTTGAGCAGACCCTATCAACAAGATCGGTCCATATCGTTCCTTTTACTATTAAATATATCAAAACATTAAATCTAATAAATTTTAATGCAATGTATCATTGTATAAGATGATTTCTTATCTTGACACTAAACAGGAAAATAATATATCAAAGTTTGTATGTTCGTCAAAATAAAATTGCTGAGAGAAAATGGGTCCAAGAAACTCGAACTGGTTGAAGCCACTCAGTAGATATGTAGCAGCAACACCATTTACAGACAACATTAAATGATGTTACCTTCAGATAAAGTTTCTCTATGTACAACTTTTAATTTCAATTTATCCATTAATATTATTTAATTTACACTCGTTATTGAAATTGACTAGTAGTTGAAGAATTAAAACGAAATTGTTGAACAGTTTACCTTACAATGTTTATTCATTTAGACTCTCATAAAACAATAAACCAGGGAAAATAGACTTACAGTTTTCCGTTTGTAGGCCACAAGTTCTAGCATGTAAATCAAACCAACAAACATACGGGGGACATAGGAAACACATTATATGTGAAATGATTTCCTGGTGCCCAAGACATGAGCGTGGGATACTTATTTAAAGTTTTCTATTTAAATATTATTTTGAAAGAGGTTAATGTTTTGATGTGAGAACGAAATAAATTTTAATATAATGGATTAACTTTATGCTTATAATCTAATTTATAAGCATGATTTATACATGTTTCACTATTTACCAATCTTAAAGATAACTCAAATATTATAATAACTTGGGAAATAATCGCAATATAACAGACGTAAGGTGAGGTATAAAGTATGGTTGGTATATTTGTACCCTTGTTTAAAACTAATAATTTATGTAAATTTAGATTGAGTGAATGTATTTTATTGTTTTCTTGCATAGTAAAAAATATTGTTAAATAGTACAATTCACTTTACCCTTTTCTCCGTATGTTGTTGTTGTAACACTAGTATATTAAAAAAAATTAATATGTAACTGAAAATCAAACAAATAATATGTTGTTTATTTTTTTGTTAAAAAAGGAATAAAGGAGTAAAGGAATATTTTATTTTAAAATCGGTGATCTTGTATTTAATCCTTTTTTAATTCAATATTTTATTACAGTCTGAACATTTTTTAATATAGTAAACTATACTTTACTACCTACAAAGTACGGGTATGTTATATATTTATAAAGAAATACTATTCAACCAACATTTCACACATACATAAGAAACAGACATAACTGCAGGAATACAGCCGTGCGAAGAAGTGGCATTGAATAAGGAACCCCTTGTGGCAATATGTAACTTTGATATTTAGTAGCAATATTCCTCTACTCCTGGAATAAAAAAAAAAAAAAAATAAAAAAAATAAAAAAAGATTTATAAATGAATAAAAAATAAAAATAAAAAAAGATAGGTATAACATCAAACGTAGGTCAGTTAGGTTATATTTTACTTAAAAGGAGTCGACATTTTTGCCCATAAATAAAGATTAAAGTGCTGCAGAAAAAGTATGTTTTTGCCACTCCAAAAGGAGTGGGCCTCACATCATCCTTGTATTTCGAGGAGTATAATAAAGGCGCTCTCACATAAGTGCGCGCTTTTATTTACTAATGTTATAGTAAATGCACCAAAATATTTATGTTTTTCATTTAGGCGTCAAACTATTTATTATTAATTCTTCATTTTTATTAGATACATGTTTCCATTGAAATTTATTTTAGTTAATCATTTTTTTTCATGCGGATTGCCATCAGACATGCATTCTAAGGGAACAATCGGAACTTTATAAAATAGCACAGTGGGATTAAAAATCTTATAAGATTTTATTAATGTTTGTAAAACATACTTTTCTTGCCATTTACTACAGTTTATCAAAGAAAATAATTTTATATTTGCATTAGCTATATTTAAATCTAATTTTAGATCAGTAACATACATTTTTAATTTATATTTATTAAAACGAATTAATTTTTTAAACCAATATATTTTTCAAATTTCAATTTCACCACATATGGGACACCCCTACTAACACAGTCTAAGAGAACACTAAAATTGTTGATCATGTCGGGCCTAGACCTATTGTTCAGATTAGCTGGAACAATGGCATGATTTTTATTCTTTGTTCCGAACATATTTAAAGTTTTTAAACTGAGTGTCGACCTTGGAAACGAACTACGA